>PVKE010010763.1:0-41769 GCA_004027555.1 Craseonycteris thonglongyai | reverse complement strand
ATAGTTATTTCTATTTTACTTTTTGACAGATAGAGAGAGAGACAGAGACAGAGACAGTTAGAGAACCAAACTGTGGGAACTCCCCAGTTCAGCATGTGGGTCCTGCCTGGGCCGGAGCCGGGATTCGATCCTCGGTCCTCATGGCCTCAAAGCGAGCGCTCAACCCGCTGAGCCGTCCCGGCTTTCCCCTATTTTTTATATTTTGTTAGCGTCTCTTCAAAAAGGGAAGTGTTTTTTGTTTGTTTGTTTTTTATATTGTCTTTCTTTAGAGGATAATTGGTTATGACTATCATGAGTGCTAAAGTTTGAGGGAGAATAAAACTCTTCCTCAGTGTCTCCAAATGCTTAGAAAGATATTATGTTTGAAGTACAGAGTTTTAGTAGCCCTAAATTTATTTCTCAGCTGCTCTGGTTTTCCCATCTGACCCACCATCAGATACAGAGCTCCTTTTTGATTGTTAAATAGTGGGCTATCCTCAGTCCTCAGAGCAAACACATATTCTCAAGTCCAGCTCTGACACCTTATCCTTCATCACAGTCATTTTGCCCATAGTCTTGTGGTATGCTTGGTGCCTGCTGCACCCAACTTACACTGTACTTTTCTAGACCATATGTATTGATTTCACATTGCACTGGGTAATACAGGGTTTCTTTGGAAACCCTTGGTCCCTTTGTTGCAATCTCAAAACAACAGTGAGTGAACAACTAGGAATCTCATTCAAAAACAAAGGGAATTGTTGTTCGATTAAGAAACCTGTATAACCAACACATGCACTTTGCTAACCTAGAGGACTGCCCTTCCTTCATCCAGGTTTCTGTCAGTGTTCTGAGGCCTGGAAAAGAGGGACCTCGGCACCACTTGCTAAGATGCACACTACAGAACTGGCAGACGGCACTAACCTGTGACATGTAAATGGCATTAGCATAACAGGGCGGGAGTGATCATTTTCATCTATGCTTGAAAGGGTACCCATTGGAGTGTGATCTAAAATATATCTCTGATAACCCACTCAAAGTTTAATCTCCAGTTATGAATGTGAAAGGCATTAACTGAATAATACCAGAGATTTCTTTCCTCCAGCATTTTCCTCCTCTAATGCTGCCCCCAGTGGCATCATGTGAAATACGAAGGGCTTTTTGTGACTGGTAAATTAGGGCAGGATAACACGGTGCTTTATATTCCTTCCTGGAGGTGGTAGTTTAAGAAGCGTCCAAAAGTTGGGCAAAAAATGGAAGAGAATATTATTTGAGGGGCACTAATCCAGCAGAGTAAAGAATACTGGGAGAATTAGAGGTTGAAACACTTATTGACAATATCATGCATTAAACCTAAGGGACAGAACAAAGATAGAAATAGATAAAGAAGTATCAACAAAGGACTAGAGCAGAATGAGAACAGATTGGAGGAATATATGCAAAACTCTGGAAGATGGCTTCCAGGGGTGGCGAACCTTTTGGCAATTGAGTGCCAAAGTTTATAAAATAAGAGTATACTTGCTTGACTCGTGTGCCAACCCATCGAGTGAGATAGAGGTATCAATTATTTTTATGTCTATAAGAGCATAAACAATAATTTTTTAAGTGGTATTCACAGCTCCGCGTGTGGAAATAATTGCTCCATGTGCCACTTTGGGCACGTGTGCCATAGGTTCGCCACCCCCGGTTAGTCTGTGAGCCAAGGTGGATGATACTATAGCACTTGTTTACTTCCTCTCTTGTAGGAGCAGACTGGTAAGTCATCCAAAACATCACTTTAAGTTAGACATTCTATTTTATCCCCTTTCAGACTTTTTTTTTAAATTTTTTGTTTATGTCATTCCTGGTGACTCCTGTTTTTCCTTGTCTACTAAACCCTTCATCTTACAGATATTTTAGTTTGATTCTCAGAACAATTTGCTCATTGTTTTGGTTTGATTTTTCTTCTCTTTGTCAAACAAACTCTGATTGGATGCATTCAAAATATTAGTGATGAAAATCGATGTCCTCTTTTTGTGCCTTTCAATTTCAGACTGACATGTCAACATTAAAAGCACAAATCATATTCTGTATCCCATTTTTCCCTCTTCCCGCCCCCCACCCCCACCCCCCGAGTAACTTCTCTGATCATGAGTTTCTTTTTTTTTTTCTTCCTTCTCTTCTTTACTTATTTCCCTCTTGAGTGAGTCACTTTTTCTACACATCTGTCAAATGCTCTGTTATTTCTTCTTCTTCTTCTTCATCTTTAATTTTAGTTCTTTGCTGCTACAGGGTTTAATCTTAAATTTCTAAAGACCAGAGTTGAATGAGCCGAGACTGATGAAGAATCAAAGAAAGAACATAGCACACCTCCATGGACTTGCCTTTTCCCTCTACTGTTTTTACTGCTTCTTATTCATTTAATTATGTGTATATTAGTATCCATATTGGTATCACCCACAAAACAGAAGACAGCATTACTCATTCAATTTAACTTTTTTGACTAGTGATTTTATATAAAAGTTTTTTTTTAAACATGTTCATTTCAGAAAAAAATCAAAAACAAAAACTTAAGTTTTAAGAAAAAAAATTTAAGCCAAAGATAAGTAACAGGGAGGACATTTGTTGTTTGTTTCAGTAGAATTTATTGGCATGATAGATTTAAAAAAAAAAAATTAAGTTTTTTCTATCAAAGCTTTTCTACTACAGAAGGGTAGAAGTAAGCTATGATATTATAAATGATATGCTTCAGGTGGCTGTTCTAATTTTAAGCTCATTGTTTCAGAGAATTAACAACAGATATTGAGTATAAAATAAACATTTTAAGTAGTAAATTATTATATAAACAAAGTTGTTTTGTCTAAATTTCATGAATAAATTTCACATATTGGAGGTTAGCATGTATAAGCATTACAAATGGTGGAATGTTTGTGCTTCAAAAGGATTTTGGGTAATATTAACTAAAAATGAATTTCAATGAGCTTAGGTAAGAATATTGTCACAAGACCAAAGACTGACTAAAAAAAAAAAAAAATGATGAATGGCTCTTTATTGAGCTGTGATGGTAGATATCTAGTAGAGAGAAGGGAGAATCAATGTAAGATAGGTTTTATTTAATATCTTCATTATGTTTGAAAATTGTAGGAACAAAAATGACAAAAGATCTTCAAGGATTGATTCATGAGGAAAAGATTAAAATCACATAGTATTTATAGATTTGCTAAAAAAGAACTTGTGGGTAATGATAAATATTTACAATGACTCAGATTAATTATTCAAAGAGATAAAAGTAGATAAGAATAAGCTAATTTGTTTTTCAATTGTTTTTAGTGTGCTAGAGCACGATGTATCTTCTACAGCTCTGAACTGTAGAGAATACCACTACTTTAAAATTGGAGTTATAATAAAATACATATTTATTGAGTTCTTTCTTTGTGCTATGTGTTATTTTCAAGTGCCTTACATTTGTTAACTCAGTTCTCAAGATAATTGTCTAGCGGGTACTATCATCTGTAATTATAAAGGACACAAAGGCACAGAACAGTAATATATATTAATAGTAATAATAGTAGGTTGTTTCAAAGGTGTCCATTGTGATGAGATAGAGTCAAGATTTAAAGTGAGGAAAGTCTGCTCTAGCATGAGGGTGGGTGATCCATCTCTATATTGTCTCAGATGAGATTTCAAAATAACTATAAAATACCTGCAGGAATTATTTGGTGCCAGATAGGAAAGATTTTATGCATTTCACTTATGTAATAATTACTCAGCACTCACTATGTTTAAGAAATTGACAGGAACAACATAGACCTGATAGAAAAATTAAAGGGCAAGGTATATATTTTGTTCTCTTCCATTTTCTTTTTTCTCCAATCTAATTTATTTGACTATTGGCCTCTTATTGAATACATGATTGTATTAAACCTCCCTGTAACAAAATCTGCTTTTAATTAATTGCTGTGTTTTATCTGATATAGTAAGTCACACAAAGGGGAAATAACAAATACCATTATTGTTTTAATAACCATAGTCGCTTTTCTCAAGGAAATAACCTCTGAACACAATAATATTTACTGTGGTGAGGTATATTTAGTCAGGATCTTTCTGAGCCTATATATACTTACAACTTCAATAGAGAAAAATAATATATGACTTTCATGAAGAAAGTCCTTCTTACTTGGGGCATGTTGGGGATTGCTTAAACAACTCAGGTATAGATCCAACTGGGTTCCTATCTAAACCACCTTGTTTATTTGATTTGATGCACTTATGTACCCCATGTCCTAGGAGAAGGAAGCTATGAAATTCTAATAGAATATTATTTTTAATTGCACATAAACTCTTAAAGAAGCATTTTAATGGAGATTTAATAACTATAAGAGATAAATCTAGCTGCCATGTAACAAACAGTAATTAATTAGTTAATATCAATTAAATACTAAAAATATTAATTTACATTTAATGTCTAACCACTGTAATTTGCTTTAGCTATCTTATTAAATGCTAATTAAATTTCTAAATATTCTTACAAATTTAATATGTTAATAACAAGAATGTAAGTACATATTTACTGTATCTGCACTTCTGAGTTCATTACACAGCAATGAGATTTATGTGTTTTACAGTAATTAAATATACTAAGCAAACCTCAGTAACTTTTCCTAACACATACCATAACTCTTTTATTAATTTCAAATTAAATGCTCATTTAAGGTTTTTAATCTACAGCTGCTCCAAACCATTTTCTACAGGCAAAGGTTACTTATTACATGTTTAATTAAACTTTTGTTTTTAAATTTGGTGCTGAAGCTTTCTAAATATGACTTTTGGTTTCTCACTGTATTCAATGTTAACTTTTTGATACTATTTATTAACATTTTTAGATATGTCATGTCGTTTTCTTTGTCCTGTCTTTGTACCTTTGTTATTCATCTACTAAGCTTTTATTTATTTTTACCTCTGTTTAATTCAGCCCAACAAAGTTCTTTCCTTCTTTTTCTTTTATTAGAGAGCAGAGCTTTTACTAGCATCCTCTTCAAGTATTATTTTCTTTCCATTAGTTACCAGTCCATTGCTAGAGACGCAGCTCTATCAGAAAATTTTAAAAATACATAAAAGAAAGAAGAAAAGGGTCCTATGACATTTGTAAGCAAAAGGGAGTCCAGTTGGAAAGGTTGCAAAAGCAATGAGGCTCTGCCCATGCTCCAGCCTGAGGACGATTTCTGAAAGACTGAGAGAAAATACAGTCCTTGCATGTATCAAATGATTTAGAATCTTCAATCCTTTCTGATATGATGGGGGGTGTCATAAAGACAGGAGGCTGCTGAGCAGCAAGGAAAGCACATTAGCTATTAACCTTCCCCCAGCCGATCAACTTTATTTTGCAATCTTCCCTCAGAACCATTAGAATACCCTGAAGAAATAACTTTCCAATTAAAAAGGATCTCAGAGAACAAAGCCATTTTTATCTCTGACTCCTGGTGTTCTTTATTCCAATAATTTAAATTGGAATTGATTTTTCAATTTAGCCGTTGACTTGCTATGGACACACAGCTGAAAAGGCCGAACGGAATTGCATGGCTGAAATATTTGTCTTTGTGATGCACTTCTCATAAATTCACAGAAGCCTCCCCATCCCCCTTCTTTAATGCATTTTCTTTTGCTGCCTTTGCTTTAGACAACAGCTTTTTAGCACAGCATGGGCAAACTGAGAAAACACGTCCACCATGACCTCGGGGCCCTCATTCTCTATTCCTCATAGATCTATCTAATTGTTACATCTCCTGGAAAATAAACAAACTCAATCTATCCAGAATGATAAGGATTCTTGAAGCCCAGATATTTGTTTTCTAATTTATATTGGAGATTAAATTTCTTGAAAGAGGAAAATACCTTGTTCCGTATATTTTACCTCCTGAATATGTTGTAATGGAGGATGAACTCTCCTATAATTGCTTTAATTATTGTTAGCTAAAAATAATGGATTTTTAATTAACACTTAATAATTTTGAATTAAATACTCTAAATATTAAATGGTTCTTTATTTCACTTTTATATTTCATCATAAAAGCACTAGAAACATTCAGTTATTAAAATACTTGATTAGCAGTCAAAACTTTCTTGTCTCTTCACATTTCTGATCATTTTCTGTCTGTGACCTTATTGAAACGCCATAGTTTTTGTCATGTCTCCTTCCTGTTTCCTCACCCTGTCACTCCAGCAGGTGTCTCTACTTTCCTTTGTCTGGTAGGCTCAAGTCCTGTTCTAAGATCAGTACTGATGTGAATAACAGGTATGAGAGGAAATCCTGAGCTCAAAACATTGTTTAATTTTTACCAAACACCATATTGCTTATTACTCACACCTCTTGTGTTTGTTGTTAGGCATTGTTTTGTACATAGTTGTCTGAACACATCATCTCAGAACTGTCCTTGAATTTTTTTATAATATCAAGAGCAAAGAGAACATGGGACCCTAGAATATAAATGCCATGATAGCATGACCCATATAGGTACTTATTACTTACCATCCTATTCCTTATGCCAAAACAGTGGTTGGCACCTACTTGGTCCTCAAAAATCTACAGAATGTATGAATTATACTGTGGTTGCTATCTGACTCTTCTTCCTTACAACAAGTTATAAATTAATGCAGAGAGGAAATATTTATAGTAAATATAATAAATGTACTTCTGTGTTGACTGTTGTAACAAAGTAGATATTAGTTACCATTCTTAAAAAAACAGATTTTCCATAGCAGTGTGATCACTATTGGCATTGGTTTCTCACCTCTGGGTACTGCATGGTTACGCCACATTTAAATTTACCATGATTAAAATAATAACATATGGCAGCATTGATAACGTGCGTTCCAGGAGCATGAGTTTCTTGCCAACCAAAAAAGGTTTTTACAGGATTTATTCATTTAACAAATTTATTGTGTCCTGTTATGTGTTTGGCGCTGTTCTATGATCTTGTGGTCCACCAACAAACAAACTAAACAGAAACTCCTCTCTTCGTAGAGTTGACAGTCTAATGAGAGGACACGCATAAGGAACAAACATAATTTTAAAAGGTACAAGAGTAGATTAAATAGTTATAAGAGATGAAAGGTGATGTAAGGGGTTAAACATTGACTAGAGCAATGTCAAGGGGGTTCATGAGCAACTGAGGGCAGGGGAAGTGGCTGTACTTTTAAGAAGGCTGGTACAAAAGGGCTCTTTGAAAAGGTATGTGAAAGACTAGAGGAAGGTTAAGGGAGGAAGCCATGTAGATAATCTGGGGCAAGAGCCTTCCAGAAAGAAGGAGCAGATTGCCAAGGGCTCTGACCAAGGAGTGTTCTTAGAAGACTTGGCAGCAAGAAGCCAGTGTGCCTGGAGCAGAATGAATGAGGCTGGGAGGAGCTTAGGTCAGAGAAACTGACACCAGATCCTAGAAGACCTTGTAAAGCCACTGCAGGGACTTTGGCTTTTATCCTGTGAGAAAATCAGAGAGCCACTGCCAGCTGCTACTGTTCTGGCCCTACTTTGAATAAATAAAGTGATCGCTGAAGTAATACCTGATTACACACTGTTCTTTTTTTGTCTGGGGTCGGGGTAAAGGATGGATTGAAGAATTTGTCAAAAGAAGACTTGTATCTTCATTCTGATGATAAGTTTTAAAGAGATCCAACCTCTTAGTTTTCTGTTTTCTCTTGATTTTAATCACCTGTGTTGCCCAACTGTGTTGTCACCCAGGGGTATAAGTCTATTTCCAGAATTTTCTCACTAAAATTAAGATGAGATGAGAACAGCAATTGTTCAGTATATGAACCTGACCACCAGACATTCAGCTATAAATAATATAAAATAGGGAGTTTTGCTGTGTATTTAGTCTATACCACAAAGCAGTGCCTCTCAGCTGTTATGGTCAACTGAAAGTTCACCTAATTCTCTAACAAGCTCTCGTACGGATCCATCATAGTTCAGGCTCTTCTACTCTTAATTCCTATGTTTCATAGTATTCTTTCACTTGAAGGCTCCCATAGGCAGCCAATTCTATCTCCTCCTGACTTTTCTAGGGATATTGCTCCAGGAATCTTCACAACCCTGTCCTAAGTCACACCTTTTTCCTTTTCATTGCATAATCCCAGAGTTGAAACATACTAGAATTTTAACCCTAAACTGAAAATCTCTCTTGACCCTGCAGCCTGCTCTAGCTATGTTGTCTGTGCCTTTTTTTTTTTAATGAAGTATTGTTTTTTACTGTTTTAGAGAGAAGGTAAGTGTGTGTGTGAGAGAGAGACACACACAGAGAGACAGAGAGAGACACAGAAAGACACACAGAGAGAGAAGTGGGAAGGCCCAGAGTCATTTCCATAGTTGCACAGGAGTAGTTGTGGCATGCTTTCATTCTGTACAGGTGGATATGAGGACACATAGGGCAGCAACCTAACTGGGGGGCTCCCAGATGGGAGGTGAGAACCTTTGCTGCCATCCTGGTGGTTACCAGTTGCACCACAGTTCATCATATGGGTTTACATGGGCTACAAGTGCTTAACCTGCTGAGCCCTCACGGCATCCCCCCACCTGTGCACTTATTTACAGCAAAGTTTCTCAAAAACAGTGGTTTATAATTTCCATAATCAACCTGCTGTAACCTATTTTCTTTTTAAACCCATTCCAATCAAACTTTGTCTCTGTTACTCTACTGAAAATACCGTTTGTTATGGTAACCAATGGTGTTGCTAAACTCAATGGTTAGATTCATCTTACTGAGCATCAATCAAACTATGTTGATTGCATCTTCTTCATTAATACATTTTTTTAAAGTTTATTTATTTATTTATTTTTGACAGAGAGAGGAGAGAGAGAGGGAGAGAGAGAGATATAGAGAGAGAACTGAACTGGGGGAGCTCCCAGTTCAGCATATGGTTCCACACGGGCGGGGCTGGGATTCAATCCTCGGTCCCTGGCGCTGCAGAGTGAGCACTTAACCCACTGAGCCATCCCGGCTTCCCCCATTAATACATTTTTTACCCCATAGTTTCCTATAAATTGCATACTCCTGGTCCCTTCTAGCTTATTATGCACTCTTTGTTGACCTTTAACATTTGGAGTAACTGAGAGTTTTCTACCTTTTATCTGGATGAATTTATTTCCTTGATGATCTCTTTATTTCTCATTGTTTTAAGTATCCTCCAAACACTGATGCTCCCAGTTTAGAATACTCTCCTGAACTCTAGAACTTTTTGTCTAATTGCCTACTTGCTATTGCTGTGTAGTTTGCTAGAAGAATATATCTTCAAATCAATACAACCACATTTTAACACCTATTCTATCTTTGCAAATTAGGAAATGGTAACTTCATTCTTGTAGTTGTTCACGCCAATGCATTTGAGTCATCATTCAGTTTTCTCTACTCACCCCTTTTTTTTTTTCTTAACAGTTTGAGAGAAGTGGGAGAGAGAGAAAAAGAGAGAGAGAGAGAGAGAGAGAGAGAGAGAGAGAGAGAGAGAGAGAGAGAGAGAGAAGAGGGTAAGGCCCAGAGCAGTGTTCATATTTGTGCACTATTAGCTATAACATGGTTTTACTCCACACAGGTAGATACGGGGCCATGCAGGGTGAAAACTGTGGACCTCCTGCATGGGAGGTGAGAGCCTTTATTGTTGAGCCATCCCAAAGGTTACCAGTTGTGCTGAAGGTTAGTATATGGGATTGCACAGGTTGGGGCTGGCAATCAAACCCCGGATCTCATGATTGTGAGGCAAAGGCTCATCCACTGAGTTATCCAGGCATCCCTCCACCCCTTTTAATATATCTAGAAATCATACTCAAAATATTTGCAGAATCCAACCATTTATCACCACCTTGAATGCTAGTTTTGTGATGCATGTTATCTATAACTCTGAACTTCATTGTTGAAACAATCTTCTAATTGGATTACCGTTTGTCTCTTGTCCTCTATTGCCTATTCTCTATATACATCCAAAGCAAATCTTTTAATATGCAAGGCAGAATAGTTTGCTCCTCTCTTCACTATTGTGAAGGGCTTTCCCTCTCATGTAGAGTGAAAGGCAATTCTTAAAGATTTATTTTTATTTATTTATTTTTTATTTTTATTTTTTTTAACAGAGTGAGACAGATAGACACCGAGAGACAGAGAATGGGGAGGGCCCAGAGCAGTCATAGTTGACAGCATTAGTTTTCCATATAGTTTCACTCTGTAGACGGGAGCAATGCAGCACAGGGCAGGAACTGGGTCGGGAGCCTCCCGCATAGGCCCCGGCATGAACTGAACTGGGGGCAACTCCCCAGCTCAGCATGTGGGTCCACATGGGCTAGAACAGGCACTAGATCCTTGGGCTCTGGGCTGCAAAGTGAACTCAACCTGCTGAACCATCCCAGCATCCCAAGGCAATTCTTTATAATGCCCTTAAGTTGTTACTCTTGATTACCCTGTGGGTAGCCTACAGTAATCAAGTGAGAAATGTGGAGGAAATGAGGGAAAAACTCAACTTGTTACAATGTGCATTCAGTGGCTCCTCACATTCTTCCTACTACCATGATCTTGCCTTTCTTTAAACATGTTTGGCATGCATCTGCCTCAGGCCCTTTACACTGGCTGTTCCCTCTGACTTGCATGCATTTCCCTCACCTGCCTTAATCCACTCCATTTTCTCAAGGAGTTCTTTCCAGTGTCTCTTCTTAAGTCATACTTTCTTTGATTACTTTATTCAAAGTGCACCCCTTTCTCCAAATCTTCCTATCCACTTCCTTGAATATGTATATATATATAAACATTTACCACCAACTAATATACTATATAGTTTACTTACTTATTTTCTAATTATCTGTTTTGCTTCTCTAAGTATAAAGTACATGATGACAGACACTGGTATATGTTTCATTTGAGGTAAATATTTGTTGAAAGAGTAAATGAATATTAGTCTCTCATTTAAGGGTTTTATTTCTATTTGCAGGTTATTAACATTTGTGGCTAAATTAACTCTTCAAAGTTTATTTCAAATAATGTCTTTGTTTTTATTATTTTGAGATTTACTTCTCTTCATGTGCTCAGTAGATGCCTACTGATATTGATATATTTTTTTAATCTAGAAATTATTTCTCATTCTCTCTCTAATATTTTTACTTTAACATACATTAACATTCTTTACTATAAATTTATGTTGATATGGAGTCTAAAGTTATATTTAAGGTTGGAGCAAAATATGAACTTTGCAATATGACAGACAATAACGTTTTGGTGGTTCAGGTTTTTTCTCTAATAGACCATTGTTCACCAATGATTTCATGTAGGCTATGCTTTGTTGGTTTGTTTTGGTGGCTTTTCTCTTACACTACTCATTTTTTTGTCTTGGTAATGTGTGAGAGAGAGAGAGAGAGAGAGAGAGAGAGAGAGAGAGAGAGAGAGAGAGAGAGAGAGAGAGATGGTTTTAGGCATCTAATGTTGTGTTGGACTATAAAATAACAAATTCATCTAGACCCTTACGTTTAAAGCAATGATGAAGTTTTTCACTTGAAAAATAACAATATTGCTAATGTCAAAATAAATAAGAAATAAATAAGTGAGGAATTATTAAAAATGGGTTTAAGGATTGAAATGGCATTGTGGAATAAAGTAATTCACTTTGGCTTTTCATTGTTATCTCTTTTAAACTTTTTGTTTTCTATGTACAAATTGGTATTTTAATGAATATTTTAAAAATAAAGAATAAAATCTGGAGAAATCACAGAATTACTTACATCACACTAGCACTGTGTATTAAAAAATGTGTTTTGAGAAGTAGAAATCAAAGTGCAAATATACTTAAAAAGCATGGATACTCCTTTTTATATTATATTTTCCCTTTGAGAAATGGTTGTGAATGTATAAAATAAAAATTTACCTCAATATTTAAATTCAATTTAACTGTGAATATTGTCTTTTCTCCCTTGCTCTACAAGAAGGAAAAAAAATTCTACTTTTTATTATGTTCACCAACTGCCAAAAAAAATATTGGATTTAGATCAGATATCTAGCAACAGAAAGCATTAGAGTTGCTCCAAAAGAAATAATGATTTGCCAGTATATTTTTAGTAGAAAAATAGGGAACAATTTGGAAAATAAACATTAAAATAGCAAAAGTTGAAAACAACAGCTGGATTGTTTGATCCTCAATGAACTTTTCCATTGAAGTCTGAGCAAATGATGCAAACGAGGATAAAGTGGGGCTGGGATATAAGATCAGAAGGGAAAGGAAGCTTTTATTTGCATGTTTTATCTGAGTGAACTTGAAGACTATTATGACATTTCCTACAGGTACTTAAAAGTAAATCTGAGTTTAGAAGAAAAAAAAATTCAGTGAATAAAAGTCTTTGTATAAAGCTCAAATTTATTCAAATCCCTAGAAGAAACTTGTATATTTACTTTTTTCAAAAATATTTGATGTTCTTTCCAAATAATTTTAACAAACTGGAAAAAAAAAAACGACATCAAATAAGCAAAAAAAGAAAAAAGAAAAAAAATATGGCTGCTCTGATTCCATAGAGGACTGCTTGTCTACTTTAAAATGTCTGCTTTCCTAAATGTTTATTTTACTACCATCATAATCCACCGCTGCAATGAACTTGACAATAGTGTTAAGTGAATAGCAGGGGAGCAGAGTGATTTGTTTAAGACATTGAAGAGTGTAAAGAAAAAGACCAATTACAAGCATGTGTAGGATTATAAACATAGATAAATTAATGCAGTTACAAGTTTCTTCTAAGTGAATAAACTGGAATATTGTGGAGTCTGGGAGAACATAGTTTCATCTTCTAGTTAAAATGACATGGCTACTTCATATTTCCTGGGTACCTCCCCATTCATTATTTTTATCTGAATGTATCAAGAATTTGGATAGATTTCTAGTTGCTGAGTCTTCGTGTCCCTTGGGAAGTAAAAGTGGATCGAAAGCATCACTCCCTGAAACACTTCTATTTATGTTGTCAACTAGATTATTGTTCCAATCCCTCCTTTTTGTCTTTGGAAGTGGTTAATATATTCATACTCTTTGCCATGGAACTATGCTTTGCCTTAACTCTAGGTGGAGAATGCTTGCCTACTCTCATTGGCATTGGGTTAGGTCACCTGACTTGCCTTGCGTAATGGAATGTGAGCAGAGATGAAGCCAAACCAAGATAAGTAGAGCTCAGGTGAATATAGTTAGGTCCAGTCAAGTCCAGTCAAACCTGGTGGAGGCCAGCCAAACCAAACAGTAGTCATCCAGTCTCCTAGGAAGCATAGCCCTAATGTGACATGAGCAAAGAACAAATGTTTTTTTTTATAAACCACTGAAAACTTGGGGTTGTTTGTGATGGAGCTAATGCTATTTTAGATTGCTACTTTTTTTTCTTTTTTTTAATTTTATTTTTGCCATTTATTTATTTATTTATTTTATTTTTATTGTTTTTGACAGAGAGAGAGAGAGAGAGAGAGAGAGAGAGAGAGAGAGAGAGAGAGAGAGAGACAGAGAGAACTGAACTGGGGGAATTCCCCAGTTCAGCATATGGGTTCGCAAGGGCCAGGGCCAGGATTCGATCCTCGGTCTCCGGCGCTGCAAAGTGAGCGCTTAACCCACTGAGCCATCCCGGCTTCCCCCTAGATTGCTACTTCTTTAAATGTTACCAGTTGATACAGGAAAATATGATTTTTTAAAATTGGCAAAGACTGAGTCGGGGATAGAAATTAATAGAGACATATCAATTTTCAAAACTATTGAACATTGTTACTATTAGTTTTTATTCTAATATGAATTAACCCAAGCCTGATCTCACTGTTTCCATTCCTAGATTTGTTCTTAGAGAATTGCATGGGAAATGTTTTAATTCTAAATGAAGTAAAACTGCCTGATTCCAAGTTATGCAAATTTTGGCTCAAGGTGGAGATATGTTTACAAACTATTAGGTTTCATAAATTATCAGGTTATGTATTCTAGCCTTGGAGTGCCCTGTATATATAAGAAACTCACTTCTTTCATACTCTGTGCAGTTGAAAGGTCTTTTGTGTTTCTCTTTCCTTGCCCAGATAATCTTTCTGTGATTTAATTAACTAAACATAAACTGTTTATGGCTACAAGTGCCAATACTCTTTTGTTAGAAAGTTACAGAACCCAACCTCATCCTAGTCTGTACAAAGCAGACACTTCACTGAATCACATTCCAGGAAAATTCTCTCTCTCTCTCTCTCTCTCTCTCTCTCCCCCTCTCTCAGTACACATTTTAAAATTAATTGACAATCTATTTGCTAGCTTTAGAGAAGAGTCCCAAAGAGACCTCTGATTGGCTCAACCTGGGTACCTTGTCCCAGGGAAATCTCTGATTGGCTCAGTCTGTCTACTACTAGTGGGGTCTACTGTGTTGTTTGCCTGGTACAATAAGAACACTGAAAATGATTAAAGTTTTCCACAAGTGAACCAGGAAAATAGAGATAAAAAGGCTCTTTGGTCTAACATAGACCCATCTCCATACAATTAATCAGGGAAGAAAAAAAAAAATCATAGATCTTGTAATTTTTTTTGTTTTGTTTTCATTTGTTTCTTTGAGCATCTAAAATTTTGACCTTGGGATTCATGCCCTTACCCCACCCTAGGTTTCTTTATTTATTTGCTTTGCTATATGACTTTCTCCAGCTCAAGCTATTTCCAGTTTGCAGTGACAAGAATAGTTTCAAGCTAGTTTCTGGACTTATGAAATAAGAGAGAATATGTTCATAATATAAAGTGTCACTGGATTTCTTGTGTAAGGATAACATATTTAGAAAAGGATTAAAAGTGTTTGGAAATTGAAAGTGTGATCCTAGGAGATTAGAATAAGAGAGATATTTGCCATTTGCTAAGATCAAAAAGAGGAAAAGGGAAAGTGAAAGCATGTAGGAGGCAGTTCAGTTGTTAAAGAATAAATAGAATCTTTCCTTATAATCTCCAGACATTTACTAAAGGTATTAAAATCAGGAAATGATTGGAATATCTGTACGTTGTGCAGTAAAAAAGAGAAAGTTCATGTTTTGCATCTATTTATAGATGGAAGAAAGCTAAGGTGGTATAGATGGACAATGGGGAGCTTTTCAAAGCAGCAAAAAGTACAAGGAAAATACCCATACAAGCTATGAGGAATTTTCAGAACGGTGTGGTAGATGTTGGATTATCCCAGGCAACAGATTTGGGGAGGTGTATAAAATCCAATATTAATCTCTGAGGTGCAAGAATGCCATCGCTGCCTTCTAGGGTTATAGGTTCTAACATCAATATTCTTATAAATTGATCAGGGAATTAATCTGAATTATAAGGGAAGGCTGATAAATTTTGCCTCCACTGTAATTTTTTGTTACACTAGACATATCTGGATATAACTAGTTCCATGTAGTCACATGGTAACCAGCCCCCCCCCATCGTTCTTGACCTTGCACACACAGATGCTTACATTTTTCACTCAGTTGCACATCAAAATGGAAGCATGTCCAGAAATTTGGTTCAAATAGCTTGCTCTTATTGAATTCTTAACAGTGGAAGAAGTTCCTCCAGTTGAAATTTACAGATGAACACAAGCTGTTAATGGCGATCGGTATGTTGATGTGAGTGCAGTAAGATGCTGGGTAAGGCAGTTCAAACTGGAGAAGTGGGGCAAGCAGATTTAAGTGACAAACCACAAAGTGGAAGGCCTATGACTGCAAGTGATCAGCTTCTTCAAGATCACATTGAAGAATTGATCCACAGAAATCATATCAAACAAACAAACAAAAAATGCTGGTAAATTAGGAATTTCTGAGGAGAGAGTGGGATACATTATTAGTGTTCTTAGATTCCACTAAGTTTGCGCCAGGTGGGTACTGCACATGCTGTGTGATGAAATGAAAGCTGAACAAATTTGCATTTCTCATGAACTCCTTGAACATTTTGAGAAAGAAAGTAGGATTTCTTAAAGATTACAGGCGATGCAAATTGAGTCCATCATTATAAACCCGACAACAAAGGCAGTCCATGGAATACCTCCATAAGGAACCACCTCAACCGCAAAAATTCAAAACTCAGGCCTCAGCTGGCAAGTTTATGTTGACTGTTTTTTGGTCTGAACACTCTTCCATTTTGATGTGCCCTGAATGAAAAATGTAAGTTTCTGCATGTGAAAGGTCAAGAATGATGTAACAGAGATACCATATTATTACACAGAACCTGTAATATCCAGATATGTCTAATGTAACAAAAAATATTACAGTGGAGGTAAAATTTATCAGCCCACATTTGTGGGTCCATGAGTGCAAAATGTTTTTAACTTTTATTTCATAGCACCTTACAAAATGAACACTCTCCCCATCCCCCCAAAATATTTGTTGGATGGCAAAAGAATCCTCCTGTGTCTATCTCATGTTGTTGCTTTTATACATTATATGTTTTGATCTGCTCTAGTATAATGTAGCTTAATTTAGCAGCTTGAAACTGTGTATTTGCTCATGATTCTGTGGGTCAGTACTGCGGCTGGGTTCAACTCATACATTTCAGTCTCAGACAGGATAGAGGAGATGTATGGGACCTCTCTAGATATTTCCTCATCCTCTGACATGCTAGACCAGGGTTTTGTTTTTCGTTTTTTGTTGTTTTATTTTTAATTTTTTTTTTTTTTTTCAGTTGTGGCAGAAAAGGGTCCAGCAGCAAGAGATGGCAAGGCCTAATGTACAAGTACTTTTCAAGTCTCCAATTGTATCATGATTGTAATGTTTCATTGATTAAAGCAAGTCTCATGCTCAAGCTTGAAAACAACCTGGATGAGGTCTACACACTAAACACTGGAAGACATTATTGTAGAAACCTACCATAGAAACCTTAATACTACTGGTCATGCAAAGTTTTGCTACAAGTTATACTACAAATTTAGTGTTTTTTTGAGGATGTGTGTGTGTGTGTGAATTATTTTCTGTTATCACATAATGGAAGAATGTTAAAACTGTTGTAAAAGGCTTTACTTCTTCTTTGAGTATGAAATGAAAGTTACTTCTATAAAGTTTTCATAAAATGGCCACAACAATATTGTTTCACATTTGCAAGTAAAATGTCCACCTACTGTTTTCAGTCAGAGGTTGATTATTTTAAATATGTAAGAAAAAGTTTCATGAGAACATTAAATATATAGGTTTTGTTATCTATTTTATTATTTGTAACTAGCACATAGCTTAGCACATATTAGATGCTAAATATGTATTAGTTTGAATAAATGAATGAGTGAATTTGTGAACTAAATTATGGATGAATTATTTAATAGATGTAAAGAAACTGTCTTTTCTGGTCCAATATATTAAATATAATAGTTTAAAAAACACAAGTAGTTTGATTTACATTTCAAAATGTAATAAAATAAAATTAGTTTAAATCTCTATATACAGCATGAGTTATGCAGTAAACTTGAAACTGTATTTAACATGAACACTTCATTTGGAGGCAAAACTAATTTTTCTGTCCATTTATTTGCCTAATACATGCTGACCCCACTGGAAGAGACAGTCTTGCTCATATCTTCACTATCATCATTTTTAAATTATGTACCAATACGGTTTTTATTTTTGAGCTGCTGAACTTTCTATTAGAAATCTCTCATTGAAAATCTCTACACAGGTAAAATTTTAGACTTTCAGAAGCAAACTTACCTTTTTTCCTATAATTTTGTTTTATTTTTCAATATTTACTATCTTGATGTCCAATGTTATTTTCTTAATAATTGTCCAAATCATAGAACTAAGAGTCTGTTTCTCTCTATCATCATTGCCCACATTTAATCAGTAGTACTACCTAATGTCAAATAAATTTATTTTCTACCATCTACCCCTATGGTCAGTATCTTGGTTAGAACCATTATTATTCTTATAATTAAAAAAAAATGGAAAACAAACAAACACCCTCCCCACCATGCTTATGTAACTCATCCTTCTTTATCTAATTAGTCCTTCCATTATAGTTCTGCCAGACTGGTATTTCTAAACCTAAATGATTTTGTCCTTCCCTCTTTAAATGCATTTAATCATCATCTGAACCAAGCTGATAGTTTCAGACTCTATCAAATACTTTTTTTCTCTAGAAATATACATATAATAGCAATGTAGGATAGTTGTTTTCCAATATGCCTATGAATTGTAAGTTTGTTGCTTCTGCCAGAAATACTCTACTGAACTCTACTTGTCCACCATTTTTTAACTATAACGCTAGCATTTTCCCTGCCTACACTGTCTCTTGCCCCATTTAGATCCTCCATTCTTTATTTCCCTGCATGAAATGGTCCATACCTGCTTAGTACTCACCTCATTGTTTTGTGATTATTTGTGTACATATTTATTTCCATGATTTCTTACTGTTATAAATTATATTGATTGCTGTATTAGTCAGAAATCCACTAGAGAAATAGCACCAGTAGAAAATATATATGTTAACAGTTTTATGGCAAGGAATTAACTACACAATTGTGAAGACTGGCTAAGCCTGTCCAACATCTTTAGTGTTGTCTCCTAAAAGGGCAAACTGGAACTCTCAGATATGGGTTGAAGCTGCTAGAATTTCTTCAGTCTGGAAGTCTTAACTCTGCTGTTAAGTTTTTTTCAACTGATTGAATAAGGTTTACCCAGATTATGTACAATAATCTTGATTACAATTATGATCAGAATTACTAATTAACAACTGGTTATGGACTTTAATAACATTTACACAATACCTAGAACAGAGTGTAACAGATCTACTGTGAACTATAGCCTAACAAAGTTGACACATTGAAAGACCACCATGGTTACTAATATAACTTTAAGTGATCTACAATATTTTATGATGAGAGAATTGAAAACATGAAGAAGGACTAACTTTTAAATTTATGGTTGATTACACCTTAATTTAAAAATAAATAACAATTTGGAACTGAAAATTTTTATATCTTAAAGCTATTCAATTTGGAAGAACATTAAATCATTTTTTGTTAAGACTAAATAACATTTTACCAAAAAATTTATGAGTTGCTTAAAATAGTGTAATGTGTGGAGATATGTAGCCAGGAAAATATGATGTATTGTCTTTTTTGGTATGATACAGAATAAAATATAGACTTTAAATGTTGGATATAGAAAATAAACATATAGAATCTTACCAATTTTTCTTTGGGAAAACTTTCACTAACACATACTGTTTGTGTGAATTAATTGCAAATTATTATCAAGACAATTACCAAAGTCCCTGACATTCCTAAATAAGCCTTTATTATTATGTCATTATATATAGCAGGTCTTTTAGTAGTTATGCATAAAATAATATTAAAAAATATTTATATTCTATCTTAAAACAGTGTATATTTAATATGCAAACTTTTTCCAAGTGTAAAATTTGTTTTTCAAAGCTAAGAATGAAACCTCAATTATAACTTTAGGCATCAGAATAATTAAGTAGAAATGTTTCAGGTCTGATCTAATTTGAAAATTCAGGTAATTAATATTCTTAATTGATATTTTAATTATTATTTTTACAAAAAATTAAAATCTAAAAAATTAAAAAATATATTGACATACATTTTATTGCTTTTCAAACCTATACCTTTATACTGTATTAACATATTGCTATTATAATACATGAAAAAAGATATATACTAAAAGTAAGCTATATAATTTTATATAGATTAATAATATTTATTACTGCACTAATTGATTTCATATATGGTGTGCTGGCCTAATACAAAAATGTTTGAAAATAATTTAGAAAAACAACAAACCCCTTTCCAAAATAGAAGTTTACGACCTATGTGTTTAGAAGTTAATATATATCTTCAGCACATTCACAGGTAGATGAAGGTAACAGATACAGTCACCTAGTCTAGCACATTCATACTCATAACATCTATTTGCTTTGCTTTGTCAAATCATATGAAAAATCATTAAAGTTTTTTAATAAATGTCTGGTTTTCCTGCTCATTCATCTTATAAATATTAATTAGCCATGGATCAGGCAATTAAAGTTTAATCAATTTGCACTAATTAGCACCACATACTTGCATAAAAAGATAAAACCAACTTCTGCATCTGGCTGTTATTTGCAGTTTTTGTCATGTGCTGATGAGTTTAATCTTGAAGGGAAATTTAAGAAGAAAAAAAAATCAAGAAAGTAGTGTTAATTTTATTAAATATTTACTCAAAGTACTGGTTATGAGTATCATAGAGATAATGCCACTAACATTATGCTTTGTACAGAAACCTGATTCATCCACCTCTTCCTCATAGTTCCATCCAAATGTGAAGGGCTCCACATCTTCTAGTCATGACACCCCCATATGTATGTTATTTGACTTACACCATGAATTTAAATCTTAACTATTTCTGTTCTTTGTGGCTTAAAAAATTTTGGAACGAGTGGTCCCTATAGTCATAGACATTAAGGATCAACTTTCTTTTTTTCAGAATAAACGCGAATGGCCTATGTTGAAGGAAAAACTATAAAGTTGCAGCTTTATGAATGAAATGGAAATATTCATCATTAGAAATTATGCACAATTATGAGATAAGAAACATAAAATTTACATTCTAACCTTTTGTGGGCATTGCATACCTGGACACATTTTTGTCCCACATAGACTATAAGTCTAATTCCTGTTTCTCTGTCTTTGACTTCTGAATTTGATTAAATAAATTACACTGCCAATCTAGTAGGGAGACATTGTACAGTGCATTTGCATTGCTATTTTGTGTTTTAATAGCCAGAGAAAATAAAGCATTTCATTACTGCCTATTCATATAATTGACAAGGATTATAAGAAATGGAACTACTCTTTAATCACTGAAGGGAATTTATCTTAGGCTTGGCAGGTTAAACTACATGTTTTAAGATGATTTAGCATTGTACTGAAAAATAGAGAACGATTCATTAAAAAAAAAAAAGAAAAGAAAAAGAAAAACTATGCACCATTTACATGGGGATTTTTATTCAGTTTATGCAAGAATAGACCAGTGAATGGTTATTGATATTTTTCAAATATAGTATGTATGATTCATTAAACTTTCTAGTCCCCTGTGAACAAGTCACTGCTTGGTTAAACGAACATATCCCGTAAAGAAAGCACAGGCAGAGAAAGAAAAGGGTGTCATACTTCAATGCCTTCTTTTTTTTTTTTTTTTTTTTTTTTATCTTTTCACATTTTTTATAGAGAGAAATTATCTTTTTGTCTTCAGTGCATAGTTATTTCTATTTTACTTTTTGACAGATAGAGAGAGAGACAGAGACAGAGACAGCTAGAGAACCGAACTGTGGGAACTCCCCAGTTCAGCACGTGGGTCCTGCCTTGGGCCGGAGCCGGGATTCGATCCTCGGTCCTCATGGCCTCAAAGCGAGCGCTCAACCCGCTGAGCCGTCCCGGCTTTCCCAATGCCTTCTTTTTAAAAAGTGCCTAAAAATGAGATCACTTACAATAACAGATAATTCTCTAAAATACCATCTGGATTTCAATACATATAATTATCCACACTGTTATTGAAAAAAATGTGAATGGTTTTTGTTAGTACAGTAATATACATGCTTGTGTAGAGATCTATACCTGTGTGTACTTTAAGAAATAAGACTATGAATCAAATTCTTGTGCTTTAGAATCTTCCTACTATGAGTGAAATAAGGCATAAAAAAGCTTTAAAACATTACTTTAAAAATAACAAATTTATTGGACAAAAAAGATATCACTGCTTGCTTCAGTAGACTCCTTATAAACACATTCCTTATTTTCTTAAATGAACAATATTTAAAGTCCAGCCTTATATTTATAGGTAGAGGGAAACCAGCATAACATAGTGACAATATCTGAGTGTGCATCTATGTTTTTTTCCCCTTCAAGGCTATAGGCTTCAGACAATTCTTTTAATCTTTCTAGTTTCCTATCTTTCCTGGTACAAAATAGGAATTTATTCTGTTTTGTTTAAGAAGTATTTATTGACTGTGTTCAGAATGCTATAGGTAACCAAAGCAATATCACTTAAGAAATAGTAAAATGAATTGGATATGTTATACTTAGAGAGTGACAAAAATCATAATTGTCTTGATTATTTAAATATATCATTATGGAAGAGGACTCAAAATTTATTTTGCTTCATTCCAGGAAGTACAAAAAATGTATACAAGCCACAAAATGATAAACACTTACTTCATTTACTTGACTAGAAAATAACCCTTAGTTTAAATGCATGCCTTTTAAATGATTGTCTTAGAAAAAAAAATTATAGTAAGTCCTGTTAATCTTTTGTGAAGATTCTTTGTGAGGACTCTTGCTACTGAATAGAGCTAGAAACCCTGTATAATGTTAAAGGAGAAAATATAAAATATAATATAAAGATGTAAAAAATGAGTATATTTGCACAATAGCTGCCCTGTGTATTTACACAAAGAATGCAAGTTTAATTTTCCTATCTATTTAAGATTAATACAAACAAATTACCATTATTATTATTAAATTAGGTCCCCCAAATAATACACTCAACTTTACAAACTCAGAGCCAGGTATTGACAATTTTCTCTTTCTTAAACTGTCTTTATATAGCTGAAATACAAAGTTGTGACAATTAAGTATGCAAACTTGGCACCACGCACTTACTTTGGCAGCACTCTACAAACAACTTGGTAAGGTTTCATAACCTTGTTTTACTAGCATCTCTCAGCTGTGTTCATGTCGCTGTGTGGCAGTGTCGTGCTGAGTGGCATTCATTATTGTTTTTGTATGCCATTGTGAAAATGTCAGCGGTTGAATTAGAACAACAAACAATCATTAATTTTCTTGTTAAATTTCGCAAGAATGAGAGTAAAATTAGGGCCATATTAGTTCAATTTTGTGGGGATAAAACCATGAAGAAAACTGCAGTGTTAAACTGGATTAAAATTTTTTTTGAAGGGAGAGAAAGCATCACTGATGAAGAGAGTTCAGGGTATCCAGTAATGAGCAGAACTGATGAAAACATTGCAAAAATTAGTTGAATTATGTGTCAAAATTGTTGGCTGACTGAGAGAAGCATAGCAGAAAAAGTAAACGTTGATAGAGAAACAGTGAGGAGAATCTTCACTGAAAATCTTAGCATGAGAAAGATATGTGCAAAAATGGTTCTGAAGGAGCTCACTGATGAAGACAAGCAAAGGACAGTTGAAGTTTGCCAAAATCTTTTGGAGAGGCAAGATGATGTTTTGGACCATGTTATCACTGGTGATGAAACACAGGTGTACCAATACCTGAAAAAAAGCTCAAAGTACACAATGGAAGTCAGTCAATTCTCCATGACCAAAAAAGTTCTATCAGTCCAAATAAAGAGTCAAAACAACCTTTCCCACTTATTTTGATAACAAAGGAATTGTTCGTTATGAATTTTTACCAACTGGACAGTCAACCAAGTTGACTATTAGAAAGTGCAGAAAAGGCTGCATGAAAAAGTTAAACAAAAGCAGGCTGAGCTTTTCACTAACAATCCATGGCTATTGCATCATGACCATACACAAGCTTACATGGCACTTTCTGTGAGGGAGTTTTTATTTATTTATTTTTATTATTATTATTTTTAAATATATTTTTATTTATTTATTTATTTTTGACAGAAAGAGAGAGAGAGACAGAGAGAGATACAGAGAGAGAACTGAACTGAGGGAGCTCCCAGTTCAGCATATGGTTCCGCACAGGCCAGGGCCGGGATTCGATCCTCGGTCCCCAGTGCAGCAAAGTGAGCACTTAACCCACTGAGCCATCCCAGCATCCCCTGTGAGGGAGTTTTTAACTCAACAAATGACTGTGTTGACCCTCCCTTTTCTCCTGATCTGGCCCCCAGTGACTTTTTTCTTTACATGAAGATAAAGGAAGCTCTGAAAGGAAGACATTTTACTGACATTCAGGACATCAAGGGTAATACAATGATGGCTCTGATGGCTATTCAGAAAAAGAGTTCCAAAATTGCTTTGAAGGGTGGATGAGGTGCTGGCATCAGTGCAAATCTTCCCAAGGGGAATACTTTGAAGGTGACTGTAGTGATATTCAGCAATGAGGTATGGAGCACCTTTTCTAGGATGAGTTCATGAGCTTCATTGTCAGAACTTGTAAGTTAGTATTAAAAAAAATAAAGAATATAAGAAAAAATGCACTTTAATCTATAGATTAAAGTTATTCTCAATTTCTATGTTTTTCTGAGGAAAAAAATCCATACAAAATCATATTTAAATTTTTTTCTCAGTCCTACTCATTTATTTGTACATTTTTGAGATAATATAATGGAGACACGATTGGCTCTTCATACCCATTTTAGCGTACCTAACAGAATTTTCTCAATCTATTTATATGCTATTCATTGGAGAAACAAAGACTATTAAGAGTGGTTGAAAGTAAAGTATCTCTTCTCCAGGCAATTAGAAATATTATTGTTCATTATCTGAAACATACAGTCATCAGGCATAAGTTATACAGTCAGATATATTTTAAAAAGAAACACAAATGAAGGATTAGATATATTAAGAATTAAAAAAAATTGCATATATCTTTAAATTTTTAATATTTTATACTATTCTCCAATAATATAATTTATAGGTATAATATATAATAACTAATTAGTGAATGTATAAAATAACTTATGAGATGATAATAAATGATGTCAATAACTCTAATGAAGAAATCTTTTATTATAGCTTGTATAGAATTGCATGTTATAATTATTTTGTATCTCAAATTTATATGCATATCATAAAAATAAAACTGTGTTGATAAATTTAATTTTTAAAGCACTAATAATTATCTAAACCTCTACTTATTCAGTTGTTTAAGGTAATTAAATCTTACTTGTAAGACATATGGAGGAATAAGAATTCAATAAAAAATAACAGAATTTTAAAAGATAAATATTAAATACAGTATACGTGTTCTGTATCTGGTACAACAGATACTGAGGCAAACTATATTATAATTAATTCAACTAGAAGGGGTATTTGAGAAAGAAACTAGATTCTATGAGCAAAAATGTGAACATATTTTCTTCCAGTAAATTTTAATGTCACTTTATTGCATGTAAATAAGATATTGTAATTATTTTTCTTAAATTATATAGTAATTTATTTGTATTAATAAAAATATCTTGAGATTGTTTACATACGAAACTTTGTTTTGAGTAATTATAGGCAAAGGGAAGGCTTTGGCTGGAGAAAAGTATTTTTTAAGCAAAAAGAAAAATAAAAAAATTATCAACTACTATTATGCTGCACACCATTTATCCAGACAGACAAATTTGTCTGAAATTCTACCAATGATACCAAATAACTGTGGTTATTTTCTGAAATTTAACAGTTTTCTATCTATGGAAAAGCATGTGTATTCACTCCTTTACGACATAATTTATGAAATTATCTCTATCATTCCCTTTATGGTTATTAGAAAACCAATTACTAAGAAATCCCTTTGGTCCCTCATAACCTTTTCTCATATTTATATATTTTACCCTTCATGTGTACTCTTCATGTACTCTGTATTTTCCATTTCTATATCATGTTTTCCCATGAGAAACCATGCCTAATTAAAACACTGTACAATGCCAAGAACGCCACAAAAACTCACGTGCCAGAAATGAGTGTGATGCTTTTTCATCACCATTGCATGAGAGACTATTAATACCAATGTTTAGGAGCAATTGTGATGTGAAAAAGAGTATCTAATCAGATAATGATTAAGTAGATTACTGGAGCCAAATGTGAATAATGAGTTGTAAACTAACCTTGTTAGAGGTTCTTTTTTTTCTTTCTTTTCCCCCTTAATGTGATGATTAGAAAGGGTCATCTTAAAATGAGACTTGTTTACATTAAATGAAAATCTAGACTATCAGGAATAAAATCCAGTTGGTAGGAGAAATATGACTGCAATTTTCTTTCCTCCCCTTCAAGAAATAGATATAATACTTTTTGTTTACTGATCACAAAACTAAAAGTTTGCAAGTTCTTTACTTGAAATTAAAAACCTGATATTAATATACATGATATTCTTATAGATAAGTTCTGGTGTTTGCAAAGGTTCTGTTTAATGGCATCTCCAATTTCCTTTCAGGCACATCTCTGCTCATATACTCCCACTTCTCAGTTATCTAACTGGGGTCTTCATGGCACACTCTTCTTAATACCTGGCATTGAAACATGTTCTAGTGAGCAGCTCCATTTTTTTTGTTTTTACCAAACTCCATTCAAACAGTGTATTTTCATTTCCCCTTTTTATGAAATCAATCTGCCCACTGGCAGATCATATACTCATACTTCATGTAAAACTGTCTTTCTCTTTTCTGCTAAACAATTAGGGAAATATACTCTTATTATAATAAAGAAAACACCAGTTAATATTGTCCAGAATTCCAATAGGGCATATGGCAAGTGTTTGTCTTAGTTCTGTTATGCCTGGAGACTCATCTGGGTTGACACAAAGAGTTGAAATGAATCAGTTATTAATCTTCATCTGGGATCTCAGCTCTTAAATTTAGCTGTCTGCTGGAACACCCAGAAAGGCTTTGCTCACATGTCTGTCTGTTATCTCAATGGTTTTCTCATAACCTCTCTATTTCCATAAAACTAACTTGGTCTTCTGAATATCGAGAGTTCAAGGAAGTTCAACATGGTAGCTGTCTTTTAAAAGGAGCAGTAGCAGTCAGTACTCTTATAGGTATAAGACAGGAATGAACACATCATCGCTTCCACCATGTTATATTGGCTTAGATATGAACAAGCCCAGGGAAGGATAGTAAAGAATTTTCAACTGCCCCTGGCCACAAATTATTTACAGTCATCCTACTTTCAAAATGCAGCACTGTCTCCTTTGTGATATGCCAAGATCTCCTCCTATTCTGTCATCAGATTCTAGTCTGGGAACTGATCTAAGTAGGTCCAAGTGTGGGTTAACCATTTCAGGTGCACTTTCCCAGGTGTAATTCCTTGGATATGACCTACCATGATCTGAAAACTGTGAAATAATGCTCTCCACCTTCCACACACAGCACACGATTATAAGATTTGGACAGAAACACTTCAGTGGAAACTCCCATTCAAAAACAAGGACAACAGGGACAACATATGTTACCACTCCAGAACATTTCTAAAATTTTGCCATATCCATATTACTGGACTCTTGCTAAAGGCAAGAAACCTCATTCCTTGGAAATATTCCTATCACTCATGGGTATATCTGCTGGGCTCTGGGCTCTACCCTCTGAGTTATTCTCCCTTTTCTATAAAACAGTAAGCATGTTTGCTGCTTTCTTATCCTATTTTCTGTCTGTGAAAATTCTAGGGCCTGAAGGACCTCCTTTGATTCTGAACTGTCTCCATCACTTTTAGACTAAGCTAGTATAATTCTTTTAACATTTCTTGGGTCTCCTGTTTATTGCATTTTTTTAAAAGATGTATTTTATTGTTTTTGACAGAGACAGAGAGAGACAGAGACAGAGAAAAGGGGGAGGGCCCAGAGCAGTCTCCACAGTTGAACTTTCATCAGTTTTTGACATGGTTTTATTCCACACAGGTGGACGGGGTGCACATGTAGGGCCGGAATTGGGCTGGGCGCCTCCTGCACGGGAAGCACATCTAAGTTCAGCATATGGGTCCGCACGGGCCGGGGCCGGGATTCGTTCCTCAGTCTCCAGGGCTGCAAAGCGAGCGCTTAACCCACTGAGCCATCCCGGCTTCCCCATTTATTGCATTTTTAATCCATTCAATTACACAGAAAACATAACAACAAATCTTTTTGGAGGACAGATTTTGCTCTATCTTGGGCTGAGAAAGTGCTGTGGGACAGTGACCTTAAAATTCTTAGAACTATTTTTTGTCTTATTTGGAAGATGTAGTAGACGCTGTGATTAAACAAATTTGAGGTATTCAGAAAGGATTTTACAGGCTCAGGTCATTTCTTAAATAGAGATTATTTTTCCAAAAGATGCTAGGAGTAAGAAACAGTTCTAATTTTGAGCCCACTGAGTTTTAACTCAAAAATGTTTCCTAGAGTTATTAATAGAAACTGAACAGTTTCTCCTTTAGTTTACCTCTGTCTAGCCATACCTCAACATATGAGAAATGTCCAGAAAGTACCGTCATATAACCATTATATTAACTGGCTGGATATTTTTTTTAGACAACCCTCATATAGAGCTAAGATAAATCCATATGTACTTTCAACACACTAAATAGAAATTTTCTTGACTAAATTTACTGGTTCCTTAGCTACACAAGGGCTGTCCAGATATAATCCAGCCATAATGTCTCTGGTTTTTAGATTACATGGTTGGATGCTTTCCAGAAATCTTTTGTATTTCTATTCTCCAGAGTTTGCCATTTTTTCTGCCACTACATATGCCCCCTTTTTTCCAGACTCCAAATAAGTATCCTTACTGCCATTCAGTCTTTAACAAGTACTCTTATTGAGGGCCTTAGGGCTAAGCTCTCAACAGGGTCCCAAAGATAATGCTACATTGTTAGGGTTTTGTAATAAAAATTCTCCTATTCCCAATAATAAATTTTGTTCTGGTTATCAACTTTTTTTTCCTTCCCATTAAACAATTTATAATTAGCTTTCATAGTTCTATGGTTCGAAATCACTGGAGTTCGAATGGAGTTGCTTTTACAATTCAGTTAGGTAGTGGTTGGGGAAGGAATTACCTGAATGTTCAACAGGTTCGTAGTCCAGATTCTTTATATTTCTCTCACACGATGTCTTTCCCCTAACTCATACTTCTTTTAAATAAGAAGCACACGTTGGGAACAGGGGGCATTGCTAGATTCTTCTTGTAAGTAGTTCTCAGGTCCTCCCCTTTTCTCCAAACATTTGCTAAATACAAGCTTCTGAAACATCATGGGAAAACATAGAAAAATAAAAAAGTAAAGGATTTATTTCAATTCTAGTGTGAGTTGTCATTGGTTTCTAATTTAGTTCCATTGTGGTCAGAGAATTATCCTCTTTGTAATAGATAATTTTAAATTTACTACAGCTTGTTTTAAGGTTCAGAATATGTTGCTGAATGAACTATATGCACACATTTACTGGAAAGTAATCTGCATTTGAAGCCCAAATATTGTAGATGATGGGGGATATGAGAGTGGCAGTAAAAGATGGTTCAGTCTACTGTCAGACAAGCCTGTGGTAATTAGGATTCCTTCACAATTTTTAAAAAATTTTTATTCTACCATCATTTTCCAGAACCTCATTTTAGAAGATTGATCAAGTAACGTTTTGTATAGCTTCCTCTGGATATATTTAAGCCCTTTTGCACATCTAAACTTAGATGGAGTTGGTCAAACGAGGTAATATCTGTGTCATTCATTTTTTTTTAAACAGTTTAGCTTAGAAACTAGCAGCATGCTGTTTTTGAAGTGTGGAGTTGTAACTCTGCTTAGACTATGGACAGTCAAGAATATGTACTTAAAAGTTACACTATGGCAAATTGGATACACTGGCCAGGTACTCACACACTACTTTTTATACTCTTTATTCTGAGCCATAAGTATTTTATTTTATTGATACTTGCTTTTTTATACTTTGTTTAGCTACTTAAAGAAAACTGCTTATGAAACAATTTGCCTCAAATTAATTTTAAGTTGTATATTTGCTTTTCAAAAAAAATTATATTTTACCCCTCCTAAATTTTTTATTTAATCAATATTTCTGTAGTTCCCGTTAAGCATCAGGCAATATTGTAGACACTGGAGAAACGAAGGAGAACAAGGTAGACAACAGCTCTGTTCTTATGAAGGTTACATTTCAAAGGGAGAAACTAACAATAAAAGGAAACTAATAAACTGGTAAAATATTTAAAATTATAATAAGTACTATAAACATAATAAAGTAGATTAAGTGATAAAGTAGGATAATATAGGAGACTATAATATACTTAAAATTATCCAATCTGGTCTACAACTGTCCTTGGTTTTCAGAACTATTTCTATCCTTCCTGATAATCCCAAATTAACCAATAAATGGCAGCTAAACCACAAGAATAGTTTCTCCCTCTTTGAGAACCAGCATTACATAGTCATTTCTCAAATTGGTAAAACTTTAGCAGACTACTCATACTAAATCTCTATAAAAATTCTGTTCTTCTTTCTAAAATTAAAACACCATTTTGAAGTTCTCGTGCAACATACAGCATTGTGGTTTTAAAAACCATGCCTAACACTATGACTAAGAAGTAAATAGATAAATTAAAATGAAAATTTAAAACTATTGAAGTAGTACAACTGAAGTCAGGAAAAAATAAAGAGGAACATAAATCAGAGGAGAAAATGGCAGTAAAATGGTAGGTCTAAATTCAACTCTACATGTTCAACGTTCTCACAAACATCCAATTCAAAAACAAGGATTTTACAGAAAGAGTAAAAAAGTAACATCCAGGAAGGCACCAGTCTGCGGCCACATCTGCCCTTGTAAGCAGTGCTGCAATGAACATGTGGATACACGCGTCCACTCACAGTAGGATTTTGGGTTTCTTGGGATAAACACTCAGAAGTGGAAATACTGGGTTCTTCTTTGTCTCTTGTCATGGCCTTTGTTTTAAATATTTATTTATTTATTTTTAATTGTTTTTTGACAGAGAGAGAGAGAGGAGAGATATACAAAGACAGAGAGAGAACTGAACTGGGGGAGCTCCCAGTTCAGCATATGGGTCCGCACGGGCCTGGGCTGGGATTCGATCCTCGGTCCCTGGCGCTGCAAAGTGAGCGCTCAATCCACTGAGCCATCCCGGCTTCCCCATGGCCTTTGTTTTAAAGTCTATTTTGTCTGGTATAAGTATTGTTATACCAGCTTTTTGGCTGTTTGTTTCCATTTTCATGAATTTTAATTTATTTTTTATCTCTTTACTTTTAGTCTGTGTGAGTCTTTTAATCTGAAGTGAGTTTCTTGTACAAAGCATATCTAAGGGTCTTATTTTCTTGTTGGATCAGCCATACTATCATTTGATTGGGGCATTTAATTCATTTACATTGAAAGTAATTGTTAATAGATATGCGGTTATTGCAGTTTTATTATTCATATTAATTTTTTTTTTCATCTTAAAAAAGTCTCTCTAACATTCCTTATAAAACTGGGTTAGTGGTGATGAATTCCTTTAGCTTTTTTTTTTTTTCTGTCTGGGAAGCTTTTCACTCTATTCTTCAAGTCTAAATGATAGATTTGCTGGTAGAGTAATTTTTTTTTTTTTTTTAATATATTTTTATTTATTTATTTTTTTTTATTTTTGAGAGAGAGAGAGAGAGATACAGAGACAGAGACAGAGGGAGAGCTGAACTGGGGGAGCTCCCAGTTCAGCACATGGTTCCGCACGGGCCGGGGCTGGGATTCGATCCCCGGTCCCCGGTGCTGCAAAGTGAGCGCTTTACCCACTGAGCCATCCCGGCTTCCCCTGGTAGAGTAATCTTGGGTTTAGGTCTTTACTTTTCATCACTGAGTATTTCCTGGTAAACCCTTCTGGCCTGCAAAGTTTCTGTTGAGAAATAAGATGATAGTTTTATGGGGGCTCCCTTGTAGGTAACTACCTTCTAATCTCTTGGAGCTCAAAGCATATTTTGAAGTGTGTCCTTATACTTTCCTATTGTTCATACCTTTCTCCTCCCAGGACTAAATTGTGTAATTCCATAAATTTAACCCATCCTTTATGTCCTTTCCTTCTACTTTGAGCAGCTATCTTTATTATTAGGTTTTATCATTATGTCTAATATCATTAGGTTTTAATTTTATCAAAATATGAAAATATACTAAAACTGAGCTATATAATTCAAAACATGTGGTGTCTTAATTTAGCAATTGTTATGGAGTAAATATATTCCAAAACAAATTTACTTAAGTGTAGTTTTCTTTAAACATTGATGTTTTAGATAAAGTTTTATAATAAGCTCACAATTACTCTAGTTTTGCCTGGCAAATGTCTTTATGTTGTAATACTTTCTAGGTTTGATTAACTACCCCTAAAGACTTTTGAATAATTAAAACCTTTTTCTAACACATTTTTCTTCAAGTGCTATTTCTATTTGTTTATAGGGCTTGATCTCAGTTTGTGACTTGCCTGCAATGTTTTCCATTACTGTGCACTGTTTGAAAATGCCTTGATGGTGATAATCACTGGGCTCCCAGAGTGTGATCAGTGTGGTGAGCATCCCTGACTTGCCTTTTAAATTTTCTTCATTTCCCCACAATTAAACAGATTTTAGTCTTGTTTACAATTAGCCTCTCCCTTTTAACTTATGTCTACTGTGATTTTTTTCCAATACTCAATTGAGTGTTCAAACAAGTTGAATACTCAATTCAAACTAGCTGACCTAAAATTTTACGTATTAATTTTGTGTATTTCACCCATGCAAATTTTCTTAATACATATATCCTGGAATGGAAGAGTCAGTATGCTGTGTGTGAGACAACATTTTATATTTGCGCTTTTACTTCTGGTCCAATCCTATGGTTCTTTTAAACAATACCTATACATCGCTGGGTGAGAAATCTTCTGAGTCCTTACTAAAGCAGGATAGAATATAAATTCACAAAGTAGATCCAATCATGCCAAATCCTTCAATACTTCCTTCTGTATCATCCTCAAGCTAATCTTTTCAAAATCTTTTGATTTCCGAGATTTCTTCCAATGCATTGAGATCCTACTTTACAGTGTACCTGCATCCACAACAAACCAATAGTTGTTTAAATAATAAAATTGTTAATTATAATTTCAATTCTTTCATCTGTTTAATGTTTAATTATAATACATATGAAAACACTACAGTTTATTAGTTAACTTTAAAACAGAAATGACATTCTAAAATTTTATTCCAATTAGCTTGTTTTTATTTTATTAGCCTTAGAGTTTAGCTGTTTAAAAAATAAAATAACTACTAAAAGTGTTACTATATCACACACACACACACACACACACACACACACACACACAATGTAACCCATTATTTGTAATACTAAATAGATCATTGACCCAAATTATCAGGCTAATTATGATACTAACCAGATAGAATATCTTAAAGTATTAGTAGTTTTGATCAGTCTATTTTATCACAGTAAAGAAAACAGTCTACCTCTATTGTGGTAAAAATTTTGTTGAAAATTTTATTGTATTATTAGGCATATTCTAATGCATTTTGTAAAATTAAAGGTAGTTTACTGAATATTTAAGATGTCAGAATAGCGCAGCGTGGTGTGATTTTTCTACCAGTCATTCTGCATCACCCAATAAGGGTAATTTAATTGAAAGTTAGCCCATGCATGTATGCTTTGCAGCTGTCAACAGCTGCCCAAAGGAATCTTACAATTTTAGAGTATTTATTGTCCTATATGTGGATCTCAAAGGCCTATTTGTCTTAAGAATTCTTTTGAGCTATCTGTATCCAGCCTATCTGTGAGAACCCTAGAATTTCATTAACCAGGTATGCACAAACTGTTAGGTTGGCAAGATTGGCAAAACCAAGAGTTTCACAACAGGTGTGCATCAAAAAATAATAATAATAAATGTCTAAGCAATAACTTTATAGTGTCTCTGCCTTCCAACTCCAAATGTGTGACTTTAGTCTTGATTCACACTACTTACATCCGCTGTCTTGAGATAGTACAAACAAGTAATTTGACAATTTCCTCTTTTTTTTAAAGAGTGAGGCATAAAAAATGGGGTTCAGAGTTGAATGGCTTGTAACAATAAAAATTATATTATGGGGTTGTTTGGAAACAACAAGAAACAGTACCCACAAGCTTTAGATAAAGAAAAGAATGACTTTAGAGCAGGAATTGTATGTTTGCTAGTCACTTTCAACATGCTCTTTCATTGATTTCTCAGAAAACCATACAAATGAGGTATTACAGATAATGAAAGATTACTCCAGATTACTCTGATCAGTCAGACCCTGTATGGATGCCAGCTTTGCTGCATGTTCACCAGCTGATGGAGGTGACCTGGATGGGCCCTGAGTTCCCCGATGGGCAGCAGGATATTGAGGAGAGGGAGGAACCCGAGCCCTTACGGAGCCCTAAGTATCAGAGCTAGGCTCTCAGACCAGGCCTATCTTGCTTCAAAACCATCCTTCTGACATTCTTTCTTTCTTTCTTTTTTTTAAGACTTATTTTTTTTCGGGAAGCCGGGGTGGCTCAGTGGGTTAGGCGCTCACTTTACAGCCCCGGGGACCAAGGATCGAATCCTGGCCCCGCCGTGCGGACCCATATGCTGAACTGGGGAGTGCCCCCAGTTCAGTTCTCACCGGGGTGAGACCCCGGCCCAGTTTCTGCCCTGTGCAGCCCCCGCCCACATATGGAATGAAACTATGTGGGAAAACCGCTGATGTGCAACTATGGAGACTGTTCTGGGTCCTCCCTCTTCTCTTTGTCTCTGTCTCTGTATCTCTCTCTCTGTCAAAAACAATACAAATAAATATTTTAAAAAAAAAGATTTATTTTTATTATTTTTGACAGAGACAGAGAGATAAGAGAGAGGGCCCAGAGCAGTCTCTATAGTTGTATGTTATTAGTTTTTCGACATAGTTTCATTCTACACAGGTAGGCACGGAGCCACACGAGGTGGGAACTGGACCAGGGACCTTCCCATTGGGATGCATGTCCTGCAAGCTGAGGGCTGAACTAGGGACTAAACTGGGGGCCTTCTACATGGAAGCTTGCCCTGGCAGGAACTGAACTGCCTCTCACTCCCCCCCACCCTCCCCCACCACCACCAAAATGGGAAGCACACCACAGTTCAGCATATGGGTCCGCACAGGCCGGGGCTCGGACCAGGACTCAATCTTCAGATGTTGGGGCTGCAAAGCAAGCACTCAACCTGCTGAGTCACTCCAGCATCCTCATACTACTTTCTAATTAACTAAAAATCACATTGTTAATCAATTTTATGGTCTTTTAGACTTTTAATAAATTATAAAAGTAGCTATTGATCCCATGCTGTAAACCAAGAAATCTGATAATATATATATATATATATATATATATATATATACACACACACACACATATATATATACATATGTATATGTGTATATATATAATTCTTCCCTTCTCAGTCTTCAGTAAAGTGTGTATTAATGCATTTAGAATGCATATTATATATTGAGAAAGGTTTTTTATTGTTTCTGTGTGTGTGTGTGTACACATATACACTAATACTGAAAAAATGGTAGAAAGAGAGAACAGTATCCAAATTACGTTTCTTCAGATAAAGATGGAGGCAGGAGCCACAGTGACCAAAAAATCCTAGTCAATCTCACTTCCTTCACCTCCCAGCTTGTAAGTACTCAAGCGCATATTGGGAGGGATGTAGACTTACCACAATATTTGGAATTACTCTTTGTTCAATTTTATATAGAGCTTGAGGGATAAGGGCTCCAAACTAATTTCTTAACTATAACTATATTAGAAATGTGCTCTAATACTCTATATTAGAAATATGCCAGTTTTAAGAAAACATTTAATGTGGTTTCTCACTATAGACTAAATATATGTGTCACCCAAAATTTATATGTTAAAATATAATCTCCTCAGTGTTGGAATTTGAAGTTCGGGTCTTTGGGAGGCAATAAATTCATGAGGGTGGAGCTATTATGTTTGGGATTAGGATTCTTATAAAAGTGGTCCCATAGAGCTATATTACTCCTTCTGCCATGTGAGGGCATGCAAAAAAGCTACTTTTTTATGAACCAAAAGTGGGCCATTACTGCACACCAAATCTGCCAGCATCTTGACTTGGGATTTCTCTGACTCCAGAACTGTGAAGAATAAATTGCTGTTGTTATAAATCACTCAGTCCATGATATTGTTATAGCAGCTCAAATGGTCTAAGATATTTGTACATCACCTATTAATCTATAATTTATTTGGTATTTATTAATGTATTAATATGATATTTTTTGTTGTAGTAAGTGAAAATTTCCATAGACTACTTTATTTGAACATAATTCTAACCCAAAGGGGGAAAAAATTATAGGAATATCTGAAAGAAACTCTATAGACAATATAATGTTTTATAATATCGGAGTTTAAGTAAATAATTTGAAAAAGGGGTAATTTGTTTTTTCAATGGCAGAGTAAAACTTTCCATTTGAGTCTCTTAGCAAATGAGAACTTCCTTTATGCATACTAAGTGTTGTTTGTGTTACAGGCAAAACAATGACCTCCTCACTGGAAACTCAATGATGTTCATGTTCTAATAACCGGAAACTATGAATATGTTAGTTTTCATGACAAAAGGGAATTAAAGTTGCAGATAAAATTAAAATTGCTAATTTGAATACCATAAATAGAGAAATTATCCTGGGTTATCCTCATGGGCCGAATGTAATCACAAGGGACCTTTAAAGTAGAAAACAAATCAGGAGTATCAGTGTGATACAGTGTGAGAAAGACTTAACAAACTATTGCTCACTTTGAAGATGAAAAGGGCCCATGAGTAAAAAAATGTGGGTGCCTTTTAGAAGCTAGAAAAGAGAACAAATCATCCCCAATAGACTCCAGAGATGAACACAACACCTGATGACTCCAATTTGGGCCCAGTGTGACCCATTTCAGATTTATGGCCTCTAGAATTGTACAATTTGCATTGGTTTGAGACACTAAGATGTGTAGCAATTTGTTATAGGAGCAGTAGGAAACTGGTACATTGAGTTATTTTTCTGAATTATTGCATAATATAGCTGCTGGACTTGTGTTCTTTGGCAAAACAGAACAATTTATTGTGAAATTAAAAATCTTATAAAATGATCAATTTATATTTCTTGCTTTTTATTTCTAGTTTCTAAATTTCAGAGATGGCCTGTTTGCTACATGTATAGGAGTTGACACATGATCTATTTTATACTACTATCTACCTATATATGTATATATGTGCTATTAGAAAACCTCAAATGACTTTAGATCATAGATTTGCACAATTTACATTTGATATGGTCAACTCTGTACTCCATCAGTTTACAGCCAAACATACCAGTCATTAAGCCATGTTTCATATACTATTTTTTCTTAATATACAATCAATCTTAGCATAATTCACTCTAAACTTTGCTATAAATAATAAAAAATCTAGTATCTCTTTTTAGAGGTTTTATTCAATGTGGCAACTTCAGTCCCAGCGATGTAATTGTCTCTAAAGTCTTTATGATCTAAATACGTGGAGATGACCACTACTTAGAGCACTGAAGTATTCTGTTAAGAAACCATTTGTTGAGGTACTACCAGAGGATGTTTCTTTGATGCCCAAAACCCATTTCAGAAGTGCTCCAACTTGTGCCAAAGTTCTAATTTTGACTTTTTTCAGATCTAAGTGGTGCTCAGGAACTTACATTTGCAATGTCTCACATATTTCTGTGAAAAACTCTTTCAGTACTCATCCATTCTTTGCTGAGCAACCTCATCTAAAACACAACCATGAACCCGTCTGATATTTTACTGTATGAATAACCACTTCCTCGCTGATATAAGATAATTTATTCTTTAAAATCAAACTATTCAGTTCCTCATCTTACTAGATTTCTTTCTAGTTTACACCACTACTTCTCCAAAATATAATCAGAGTAAAATTAAATTATAAATATAACTTAGATGCAAGCGAATTACCCCCAATGCTTTAGCTTCACATATATTCCTGATTTCCTATGAGTCATCTTTAAAAATATTTATAATGTTGTAAGAAGTTGTTAACACATAGACTGATCCAAAATAGACACTTAATAAATCTTAATTCCCCTGCTACTTTCTATTAAGAATCATAAAATACTTTACTATGGAAAAAAATTGCTTAGATTAATGTGAAAATTTTTATATTTTGAATGTTTAAAATAATAAACTTAAGGAGACAGCTATTTAAAATGGTTTTCTACCAGATATATTGTTAATATGTACAGAAAAAAGAATATAAAGATCAGTACAGGAATGTCAATACATAATATTCTGAGCTGTTTACTTTCATTGTAGAAATCTCCATAATTATGGAGATTGCAGAGATTATCCTTAATGCTAATTCTCTACTAAAGCTGCTGCAATTAAAAGATAGCTTTGGCTCTAAATTACAATCTTAAATTTGCAGTTGATGCTAACAATTAAATTAGTTGAAATTTCTCTAATCAATATTTAAACTTTATTTTGCTAAAAAAAAAAAGGACAATAATACAAATTTGTTTATTTGTTTAAAGGCCTGGACTTATTAATACCTCAAACCAAAAGTATTATGGTTTTAGAAGTGATCCCAACATGTAAGCTCTGAAAGTTTTATTTAATTTCATACCGTTGCTTCTCTTCTGTATTTTGTAATTTGACTTAATAGAAAAGCTTACAGTCAAATAGATGTTGAATATATATATATATATAATTTTGAGTTTTTATATTCTAATGTGCTTAGGCATAGTTTTGTGAAAATAAAACACCTATACCTTCAATATTATAAATATCAAAAGTTGGTGTTTTATAAATATGATGGCAACTTATTATTAAATGTGTTTTAAGAGATGTCTGGGACTAATTACAAAAGGAAAAACATTAACTTTTCAGTGAAGAAAAACTGTGAACACCATCTTAACTGAGTGATCAAAGTTAAAATCCTTGCTAAAACAAAAAACGAACACAAGTGCCTCTAAATGTGATACATTGAGAAGGATACATTATTACTTATGTGGTATTTCTGTCCCCCAAATTCAGAACCTGTATCCAGTCATGACAAAATATTATACATTCTATCAAATAACTGCCTGCAATATTCACAACTGTCAAGGTCCTGAAAGTTGATGTATGACTGAGGAACTCTTCCAGAGTGAATGAAACCAGAAACATGACAACTAAATGTTGAGATGCTGAATCTGATCTTACTTAAATCAGGAGAAAAGATAGCACAAAAGAACATTATTTGGACAAGCTGATGATATTAAATTTGATTATGGAGTAAAAGTCAGAGAATATCACTGCATTAATATTTATACATTTCTTAATTTTGGAGATTATATTGCGGTCATATTAAAATGTGCTTAATCTCAGAAATATATATATGAGAGAATTTAGGGCTATAGCATACAATGTGTCCAACTTAATTCAATAGTATTAAAAATTAAAGTACACATATTACAAATACTCAGAAGAATAATAGTGACACACTTGGGATGAAATTTAAACAATTAGGTGAATCTGGATAAAGAGGGCAGAAACTATACTACTCTCACATTTTTCCTCTAAATTTAAACTATATCTAAATCTTAAAATTACTGAAAACAAAGGTACTTGGGAAATGTACATTATTTACCCTTATAAGGTAAGTGTATATATTTAAAACTTGAAAGTGTTTTGAATATTTTATAAATCCATTATTTGTTAGAAAATATGCAGCCTGGAAGACATGTTCCAATGACTAATTTAAGAATATGTGGTATTATTTTATTTGCTCTTAAACAGCAAGTGATAATTTTGGTGAAAGCATTGTTGACTGTGATTTTTTATTTTTATTGTTGTCCCTATTTCAAAGATCAAGGAAATAACTCTCTTTTAAAACAGTTATGAGTCAAGGTGAATTCAAACCAGATGTTTTGAGGGTTTAACTGCACTCTAAAATTTCTAACACACGCCATAGAAAATGTCTCAGATATAATGACCAGCCAGAATTCCCCTTTAAGAGTGGACATTCCTGGGTCAACCTCCAAGTTAAATGTTTATTTTTCTAGCTGTTTTATAGTGAAGTTTGGTGGAAAGATTTGGCACAGTATGCTTCAGTTTAATTTTAAGCCTGACAGAAATGCTGGCCTCAGTGTGTGTATGTGTGTAATTTAGTTGCTGTGCTACTGGAAGTCTATGGAAGATTAATGAATGGTGAGGCTCGGTGGCAGTTGTGAGGGGCGGCAGGATAGAGAAAACCAGCCACCATCTGTTCAAAATGTCTTTTGTAGTGCTTTTAAGGAAAACAGTTATCAGCAGGAGACAAAGGCAAACAATGGCTTTAAACATTGATGTTTCTGTTGCAATAAATATTGCAATGGTACTTCTATTATTTCAACAAATATATATGTGCATATTATGTTGTGATTGTACTGTATATTCAAGTCAATTCTTTGAAAAGCAGAAAAATTACTAAAACTTAATATTCTTAAAAATATTTATTCTCAATTAAGGTCTTCAGAGATACGATATATATTAACTCCAAAGACAAGCTGTGTGTAAATCATCGTTTTCCCCTAGAATTAACCTTTTTCTTTAGAATCACATCTACCACAGTCTCATACCACTTATACAATGCGCATCAATTACATCCTCGTAGCTTTATTATACCGATTTTGCTTTCGAATCTTTTAAACGTTGGCCTTTTCTAAACTGAAATGCTCAGTTACGTGTGCTCACTCTGAAAACTTGAGACCAATACTTTTCAAACTTTAATTGAAGGCAAATCATCTGGGGGTCTTTTTAAAATGAAGATTTTGATTCATTATGACTGGGCTTGAACCTGATTCCAAAGGGGTATTAATTTGTTGGTCTATGGTTACATTCTGATCATAGGAATAGAAATTTACCTTTACGAATCTTTTGCAGTAAATAATGGTGAAGGGGACAGTCATAAAATGCTAAACATATACACATACTCCTGAATGTTGATATCTTCTTGGCTCAGTCTTCGCAAAATTTTCAAGTCACCCAGCCAACAAATAATAATAAATAATAATAATAACCCCTTAGTAGCTTATCAGATGTCGTTAGAATCTGTATTCAACCAGTATTGGGTATTTAATCAACACATTCTATCAGAAAATCATAAAACATGTATGTAACAATTTATATATTTTATCTTAATTAAAAAATATAAATGTTAATCATTTTGCCAACCTTTCATCCAAGGCCAAGGTGTTTTATTTTTATATAAGCCTGCTGATTGAATTTTCTTGTCATCTTTCATGCAGAAAAGTTACCCATAATTCATCACCTGAGATTTCTAGTTTCCATTTCTTTCAAGTAAAGTAATAACTTAAGTATACCCACCAAGCATTATAATTAGAAGACTTACAGTAACTTGCAATTTTTTACAATTAGCTTGTCTTCATCTAATTCATGTACAATTATTTTAGGAAGCTTAACTTTATTGGGAGTAATGCAGATCATACAATACCACTGTTATAAAAATGAAAAAGGTTCATTTTCTTTCTCTTATTTCTTGTTATTTTTGTTTACATAATAATTAATTAAGTTATAGCTTCAAGGACAAATGCAGCCAAAATATGGAGCTCATTATTCAACATTGGTGGCAGAACTAAGTGTGTAAACTAGAGAGTAACTGACTAGATGAAAGGGTCCTCTGTGCTGTTAGTGTCTATCAGTTTGTTTCACAGAAAGTATTGAGAATGGCAACTAATCAGGGCTATAAGGATGCTTAAAAAAGCTTTAAATCTTTAAAAAGATCCAATGCATACCTGCCACACTTTAAAGGTATTTTTTTTAAGGGATTCAATTTGTAACTTCCAGAAATACAAGTATTTCTCATATTTTTTTCTGTCATTTCCCAATTCTTTGGTGTATTTGGCTAAATCTTTTCTGCCCACTTTGAGTCACATTTTCTTCTCTGTCTCTCACCACTCCCAATTTTTCATATGTATTGAAATAGTCATTTTAAATTCTTCTCTTTTCTTCTCTTTTCCCCCTAAGTTTGCCTCTAATTCTCTAACATCTGAGTCTCAAAATATCTGTGAGAAAAAAGCAAACAAGAATTGGGGAAATCTAAAATTACGGTATTTGGGAAAAGCCGGGACGGCTCAGCGGGTTGAGCGCTCGCTTTGAGGCCATGAGGACCGAGGATCGAATCCCGGCTCCGGCCCAGGCAG
>PVKE010010762.1:0-41793 GCA_004027555.1 Craseonycteris thonglongyai | reverse complement strand
TTGTCAGAAAGACAAACATATGTATAAAATAGTTGCTATAAATCATATTTTTTTCTCTGCTCTTACTATTCTAAGGCTCAAAGCCAGATTTGCATCTGTTGGTAGAAAACACACAAGATTGGAGGACTTAATCTTTATGTCCAATTTCAGATTATTTTTCTTCTATTTTAAATACTTTATTTTTCAATGTTTTATTTTTATGTTTCTGTGAATTATCTTAAATCCTCTCTGAATCACAATACAAAATCAAGACTTAAAATTTGTGAGGTATTATTAAATAAATTTACACATTTAAATCCATGTTTCAGGAGGTAATTCTGGCAGCACTGGGGAAAGTGAATTAGAAAGCAAAGTTAGGAGACATTTGGAATGCTACTGTTATAAATCAGATGAAAGACAATGAGGATATAAACTTGGGCAACTTGCAGTGAAATTAGTGCAGAAGGGACACTTGAAACATGTAGGAAATAGTTTCTACTGGGCTTGCTGAAGATTTGTACACAGGATATAAGAGTGAAGGAAAAGGGAGAAATCAAAGATATCTATTCAGATTTTAGTCTAAGTGACGTAGCAAATATTGTAATCTTAAAATAGACAAGGAACACTATTAGAGAGGGCATAGGGTGAGAGTGTGTAGCAAGATGAGTTCATTTTTAAACAACAGAATGTGAATGCTTTAAAAGACATTTAGATAGAAATATCTAAAGACAGTTGGATATCCAGATTAATGGGTGAGTCTAGATAAGGACAAGTAGAGAGACTTGGATCAGCAGAGAAGAAAAAGGAACTCAGAAACATAATCCTGAAGATAGGTGCAACAAGTTAGGGTTGAGCAGAGGAAGAGGTAATAGTGAAAAAGTCTAAGAAAAAAGTTATAAGTAAAATAAACAATAAAAGTTGTGTTAATGGGAGAGAGAGTTGGACTTTTAAAGGGCAACCGCCATGTCTTTTTTGTATCTCCTAAGTTTAACACAGAGATGCAAACATAATAGCTCAAACTATTTGACAAATCATAAAAAGGGGAGGGGGGCATCAAAAGTTCACACAGAAATCAAAGTTCAATAAGAGAAAGAATTATGAAGGAAACATTGATTTCATAAGAACAACTTGGAAGCATGGGAGAGGTATGGTATAAGAAAGGAATATATGAAATAGGAAAGGGGAGGAGAATTCCCGTTGAATGATAAGGACAGAAATGCATGATGGATAACTAAACAATGTTGTAGTGCTTTCTGAGGATAGTAATGTTGACATAAAAAAAGGAAGGAGAGGTCACGTAGGAGCAGCTTCAAAGAGGAAATGAATATGGAGAATTAGATGGGGAGAATTGATGAATGAGGGTATATGTAGGATATTCATAGCAGAAAAAATGCTGCACAGGGAATCCACAGGCCCAGTTTCTGATTCAGAACCTGTAAGGAAGTAGCTATATACTCTTCAGGAACACAAGCTTTAGGAGCTCACCTATAAAATGAATAATCTGGATTAGAAGGGGAGTTCTTATTCTGAAAAATTTAGATGATGGAACCATATAGCAGGGTGAAGAACAGAGGGGCCCCTAAAGGACGAGGCTGCCCAGAATAGCTGTGAATAAACGTGCAGGCACCTCCCAGATCTCCCCTGTTACAGTGAAAGCTAGTGGGAGCTGCTGTAGGTAGATATAATTGGTGGTAATGGACTGAAACTCCTAAGAACCGAAATATTGCAGGCTAGTGGAAGTGGGTAATTAATGCTAATGAGGAATGACTGGCAGGGGAAGAGTGACCCTGTCAATTACTGGTTAGGATATAAATACATTAGGAGGGCAGAGAGCTTTTTGGATGGAGAGCTTTTGTGCAGGAGTGATTGGAACCTGGAGGTGTTTGCAGTCTGCAGGAGGCAGGCAGCTAGGCCCATCAAGAACAGCAGCAGACCATGCCTGGCCCTGGGAGCATAGCTGAAGAAGATTAGCAGACAGCTGGCAGCAAGGAGGCTCAGCGCTAGGCTCACTGGGTTGGAAGACCAGAGTTGACCCCTTTATTTTTGTGGAGGTCTGAGGTCCACCTGAAGGACTAAAATGCCAGCTGCCTGTGCTTCCCAGAGGACAGAGAGCAGAGGAAAGACAGAGACGGCTCTCTACTTTGGCTTGGGCATTTTTGGACTTCGCTTTCTGTTGCCTCGGAGCATCATTTGGCAGCCTCCAGTCTTCTCCAAAGGATGGTATTGTTAAAAGGGAGAAGGGCTCGGGTGCGATTAGGATAAGTCTGGGGGTGGCGGCAGGGTTACTTCTCTTTGCATGTTGTATGTAGCTCTAAAATAAAGGCACCTCTCCTTTCTTCCAAACAACCTCTGCTGTGTCAGGTAACGGGGGCCCTTGTAACAAATGTTTATTCTGACTCAACTCCTGTGTCAGTCTATTGGCTGAGCGGGGCAGGCATCATGATCCAGGACACTGTTTCCCTCCAGTAACAGAAACTTATTTGGATTGACTCCACTGTTCTTTCCTGTCTAGAGAGGCAAAGTTTAGTAATACCAAAAATGAAACCATTGTGTAGCAGTCTTGCTAATTAATACATGTGAAATTGTTGCTTTTATTTTTTTTTAAGTGAAGTAGTTTTGGTCCATATAAAAGAGATACTTGCTATCTTTTCCTTATTTCTCAATATGAGATAATCACAAACAGCTTTTAGAAATCTTCCATATGAGGGGATACAGGCCAGACAATTGTTTGATGTGGCCCAAGACACCAGAAACACTGGCTGGAAGCCAAGAAACTTACACATTGGTGTTCATCAGAGAGAAAAAAACGTTATTTTTTCAAAGGTAATAAAGTGACCAGAATTATCATAATAGGATCCAAGACTGATGGGTGAAAGATGGGTGCATATGGCTGTTACATAAGACAGAATCCTTTTTTATTTTTATTTTTTACATATTTATCTTTTTAAATTTTCTTTCAAACAAAGACATATTATAACTGTTGAAAAAACTATCAAAATATATGGTGATAGAAAGAGACTCTGGGTAGTGAGCATGTAATGCATGTAATGCATGTAATGAAGTAATACAGAATTGTAGACTTGCAACTTATGTAATTTTTACCAACCAATGTCACCCCAATAAATGTAACAATTATAAATAAATAAATAAATAAATTATTAATTAAAAAAACAAAGAAAACACTACCTTTTCCCTATTGAATGATCTTGAACCCCTTGCTGAAAATTATTTTATCCTATCTGTGAAGGTTTATTTCTGGGCTCTCTATTCAATTTAATTTAGCTACATTTAAATCTTTATAGCGTTACCATACTGTTTTGATTATGGTAGCTTTTTAGTAAGCTTTGAAATGAGGAACTATCAATTTACTAGCTTTGCTTTTTTTTTTCCAGATTGTTTTGGCTATTTGGGGTCCCTTGAGAATTCATATCAATATTAAAATGGCTTTTATGCAAAATAAAAAAAATGTCATTGCGATTTTGATAGTGATAGCACTGATCTGTGAATTATTAATATTTTGGATTATATTGACTTTATACAATTTAAGTGTTCCAATCCATGAACATTCTGTATTTCTGTTTATGGTTTTTAACATTTCTTTTATCAATGTTTTATAATTTTCATTGTACAAGTCTTTAATCTTTTTGTTACTTTCTAAGTATTTTATTCCTTTTGATGCTGTTGAACATGGAATTTTTTCTTTTAATTTTGTTTTCAGATTGTTCATTGTTAGTGTCTAGAAATGCAACTGATTTTGTATGTTGACTTTGGATCCATTTATTTTGCTGAATTTCCTTATTGTAGCATTTTTTGTAAAACCTTTAGGGTATTTTTTTCTTTTTTTTTCTTTACATATGAGGCTATATCTGTGAACAGATAATTTTGCTTATTCCTTCTAATTTAGAGGCATTCCCACCCCCAATTGTAACTGCTCTGGATAGACCATATAGTACTGTGTTAAAGATAAGTGGTGAAAGTAGACATTCTTGCCTTGTTTCTGATCTTAGAGGAAGTATGATATTCACTGTGGGTTTTTCATAAATGAAATTTATTATGTTGAGATAGATTTCTTGTATTTTTACTTTGTTAAGTATATTTTATCATGGAACTGTTGAATTTTGTCAAAAACTTTTTCTGCATTGATTGATTTTCTTCATGCTGTTAATGTGCTATATTACATTGTCAGTTCTGTATGCTGAACCATCTTTGCATTGCAGAAATAAATCCCACTTGGTCATGGTGCATAATTCTTTTAATATGCTTCTGAATGTGTTTACTAGTATTTGTTGAGAATTTTCACATGAGTACTCATCAGAGATATTGGTCTGTAGTTTACTTTTCATGTTCTGGTATTAGCATCAGGGTAATGCTGGCCTAATAGAGTGATTTCAGAAGTGACCTCTCTAATTTTTTGGAAAAGTTTAAGAAGAGTTGATATAAAACCTTTAAATGTTTGGTAGAATTTATCAGTCAAGTGATTTGTAACCTACTTCATTCTAAAAATGATCTGTGGCAACTTACAGAATAATTTACAACATAAAAGAATAAAAAAAAACACAAAGAATACTGGAAAGAAGAAAAAATGATGGTTAAAAATTAAGTGAAATAAAGGGCAAGGTTATTACAGAAAACATATGAGTATATATACATTTTTATATATCTGCCTATAAACTTTCTGTGAAGCAAAGCAAAGATTAAAACATGATCACACATGAAAGTTAGTGTTAATGGTATTAAACTAAGACAATTGGTCTATAAGAGTAAGCTTTCTTAGTGCTGTGGCCATAAATATTGAGTGAGGTAATGATTTTACTTTGAGTACCACTTCTATAAAAGTATTACCATACATTGCAAGATTTCATAGACCTGTCTCCTAAAATATCCCTCAATATACTGAAGCATTACTAATTCAAACTAATTCTATGAGGAGATCTCAATAAAAATGTTTAGACAACTCTATAATGGTCCATCTTAGTCAAAAAATGAAATATCTTAAAGTATGAGGGGGGTGAGAAGTGGGAGATGATTTTCTATCTTTGAGGAATGGAAGTTAATAGTAAAATTGTTCTTTGACTAAAACTTTGCAAGAATTCTTTCTTTCTCTTAGCTGAAATAACTTAATATAATTATGAAGCAGAAATTATATGCTAGCAATGTTCTCAATACTAACTTGAATATTTACTATAACTACATTTAGTGAAATAGCATGATAATAATGGTTTTTATAATTAAAACAGAAGTTTTATTACAAACAAACTATTCTTTTCAGGTACATTTATGGCTAGATTATTATTTTTTTAACCAAAGTTTTTTGCTTTCTTGTTTGTAATGTCTTCCCTAACAATTCATTATACCCAGAGATAAAATTACTTAATAAAGAAAAATATAGGGTAGAACATTATTTTTTATATTGTTTTCTCATTTAATATACAGGGGCTATTGGAGAAAAAAACCAGCCATTGTCAATATAACAAGATTGGTTACATGCCTGGGTACTTTCTAGGCAGCTGTCATATTTTTCTTATTTGCACTCTTTTCTAACCTCATTCAATTTTATTGCCTATTTGGGATTTAGTCCCTCAGTGAGACATGACAAACTAGAAAGCAGAAACAATCTCAGAGTCATTCTTCTAAATTTCCAAACCCTAAAAACATTAAATTAATTATGTTCCCTATCTTTGAGGCAATACAGAACAAATCAAAATAAGCAAAGAAATAAACCAGTTAAAAAAACATACTAAGGAGATGCTGGGATAGTTCAGCAGGTTGAGCACTCTCATTGCAACTGGGAGGTCAGGAGATCAAATCCCAGTCCTGGCCTATTAAAACCCATAGGCTGACCTGAGACATAACTGGTGGCCTCCAGGATGGTGGTGAAGGTTCTCACCTCATATGTCGGCAGCTCCCAGTTTGGTTCCTGCCCCACACATCCCACATCTACCTGTGGGGAACGAAACCATGTTACAACTAACGACGTACAACTATGGAGACTGCTCTGGGCCCTCCTTCCTTCTCTCCCTCTCTCTCTGTCTCTCTCTGTCTCTCTCTCTCTTCCCTTCTCTCAAATAATAAATAAATCTTAAAAAAAAAAAAAAAAAAGCATTAAGTAAGGTAGTACCTCTATGGAAAAAATGCAAAATCAGTGGAGAAAGAAATTTCTTCTGAATTATATGTATTAAATAAACAAACAAACAAACAAACATATATATATATATATAGTTATATATATATAGTTACAAACATTATAAAATGTAATGGTATAAAAGTTATGTAATATATGTATTATATATATATATATATATATAATAAATGTTATATAATAGAGGTGGTAGTCACAGCCTGTGAGAAAAGTTCTGCTTCTGTAATTTTAAAATTAAGTTACCAAGTGAACCATTTAGATGTATATGTTAGAATAGTAATTTAGATAACAAATAAAAAATTCTAAACACCAGCACTTAAGCCCATTTGACTAGACTATAGAGCCTGTGAAACTTTTTTCCTACCAGATGGGCCAACGGTGGGGACAGTGGCTCTACCTCACTACCTAATTTACTATCTAAACTGGAACACTTGTGCAAGTGAAAAGAGATGCTGCTAACAATTGATCAGAAAATAGAGTAATGACTAGGACTTTTCAAACAAACTGAGAGGTCTTTTCATACCCACCTTTAATAAAAATTTTTTAAAAGTTAGATTTGGAAAATGTTCTGCTGATATTTAGTGATAAGATGATTTGTTTAACATAATTTTTTGATATTTTTTCTACTTAGAAATAAAATCTAGATGAGTAGCTTCCTTCTGATACATGATTCCAAATTATTTCTGGGTTTAATTTTCCTGTGGAAACAAATAAAATGTTACACTATAACATAAAGTATTAAAATCTGTCCCCAATAATTTAATGGAATGCCATTCCAAAAACTGGAGTTTACTGTAGACAATTTGGTTTTTCTTTCAAAGGTAAAATACATATAGAAATAACACTCTCTAACATATTGTGCAAATGAGTGAAAACTTAACTGGAGAAGTCGAAGTCCAAGGAACAGTTTTATAGAAAGAATGTGCATGTTAATTTATTCTATGTTTACTGCTTGAACATTGAATCTAGTGTAACCTTTATGAAGCTTTTAAAGAGAGGATATATATTTTAAGTTTTCTTAAATCTAGAGTACAGGTTGTGGCTAGTGGTTTTTAATAAGTAAATTAGTACAATTTTATGAAGTTAAAATTGACCTTCATAAATATGTATGTGTGTGTGTATATATATATACACACACACATATATATGCACACACATATATTCTATATATACATATATAGAATAGTAAACAAATAAATATTATCTACATTGTGTTCTGCTTAATTTATGACAATTTTTCCTTAAAATTTTATATCATTTTTAATGACTGTTCAATGTTTCATTGTTTCTATGTAAATAGGTTATTAAACTCAACTTTCTTAAATATTTCCATCAAAAAGATTAGACCATAAAGCATTGTGTGTATAGTCTCTAGCTAAATGCATTTGAAAAAACAATATAGTATTTCCTTTTATTAAGGATTCACAGGTTACAGATTAACCCATCTCTGTAGTTCTGCCTAAAGAAATTTTTTAATTTGTTTAACCAAGCAAGCCTTGCTAAAACTTATTGTATCAAAAAGTGTTTTATGTAAGTCTTTTTAATGTCCCATAGAATCAATGTATGGTTGGAACACACATTGGGTAACACTGATTTTTAAAACTGCTTGTAGCTGAACTTGGGCATTTTTTCTATTATTTTTAATTAACCCATGCTCATACTTTATGTTACTTAAAATAGTAAAAATACATAGCTAAGATTATTATAGTGTTTAGGAATGATTAAGTAAGAATATCTTAAACCTAGAAATGTAAGAGTAAATAATATGGTTTTCAAGTTTCCTTCTATCTGTAATACCCTATAATTTGTCCCATTATTAATTGTTGCAATGGAAGGGATAGATTTAAAGGGCCATAGTGTCCTTTAGGAATGTATAAATGGAGCTACAGAGATATTTTCTTACTGGTTATTTCACTGTTTTAACTGATTTGTCAATAAGAAAAGAATCAAATTGTATAATTTATGTGTAATTATGATTATAATAATTAAAATTAAAATTCTATGCTTTGTCCAGACACCAAGTTGTCCTAAATACATACATGGAACAATTTATAGTTAGATCTTGGTATAGAAATGTATGTATTCTTTCTACTTTAAAACCATTTAAGGTATTTTGGAAACTACAAATAGCTCTAAAATAAATTTACTTTGAAATCTGAATTATTTTTAATGTGTCTTGTCTGTAGAATTGAAGAAATCTGTAGATTATTGAGGCAAATTAAATTTTTTTTAACCTTAACAGTTTAAAAATTACTTTTGAGTGCTCAGGAAATTTGGTGCTGCACATTCAGAATTATGTATGTGTTTCAATGATCATAAATTATTGTAAGTATCTTTGTAGTTAGGTATATGAATAAATTTGTTTGTTTTTGTAGTTTCAGAGGGATAGAAAATAAGGTAGCTATTTAGGTCCTTCTATCCTTTACTTTTTGTTTTTCAAAATAATACTAATACAGGTGACTGATTAAAAAATATTTTTACTTTGTAAATACCATAAAAACCAGCATAATTTTTCATGTTTTTGAGGATCTCGTAACATTTTATGAATGTCTAATTTTTCAATGTTATTTAGATTTTCAAATGAATCATTTAATTGATTACATTTCCTGTTATGACAGTTCTGGTCTTGCATTCCTTAGCTTGGTTTGTTTAAATTTGTTTTATTACCTCTATATTATACTGTTTAGTTTATGTAATCTAAAACCTGTCAGGTTCTCTGCTTTAATGCCTAAATTTTATTTGAAAATTTTATTTTGTATAACTAAAGTTTTCCCCATATTCAAGTTAATAAATATTTTTGTCCCTCTCTATTCTTCTTGGTTATGTTATGGATTATTTTATAAGAAAAGCTTCATTCAAAGTGACTTATGTACTGCACATTCTTTCATAGAAGTGGCTCTTTTCCTCATTAATATATAGATACTTCTAGGTTGAAAGGAAATAACTATTCAAAAGTGCAAAGCTGCATTTGTACAAGGCCAATCTATTTCTTTCCAGATCAGATGACTTTAGTATGGAAGTCACATTTTCATTATCTTTTTTTTTTTCCTATTAATCTCATGCAGAATTCTATTTCAGCCTCATGTTTCTTAAATAGTGTGAGCTGGTAGGATTATATTAGCAATCTTCAAACTTGCACATACCCATTATCGATAATATTTCAGAAAGATGAAAAAAAATCTGCTGTCATAGAATGCTTCACAGATTTGTTAGTGGTCCCATCCTGGCAATTTCCCTTTTCCCTCACAAATGTTATGTTTGTATAACTTTATATATCCAAGGATCTTGTTTTCAGTGAGAAGTTCACAAATAATCAAATGTTTAAAATATAATTTATGATATTTTTTTGTTGTTCAAAAGTGTGATTTGAATAGATCACTCCTATATCAATTTTCTTCATCCCTTATACCCCATCAGTAAACCTCCATATGTAACATTAGTTTTTTCCTCTGGACAAATAATGGTATTTGGTCAAATTTAATAACACTAATTTCCCAGGATGTGTGTTCAGAAGGTAAAGTAAGCTTTAGATATTTTCTCTGTCTGAATAGCAGGTCACAGAGAAAACTAGTTTTATGCTGCTGGAAGTATATAGAATTGGAAACAAAAATGCTTATACTAAAACTCTGGCTCTATTATGTGCATTACTACATGGAAATTTAAGCAAGTACTAAACCTCTTTAGTATATATTTTCTTATCTAAAATAAAGTTAAAATATGGGTTTGAAAATTTCAGCACATAGAAGGCAATTAAATACCTATTTTGTAGCTTTGAATGAATATTAAAGACCATAAATATATAAAATACAAATTAGAATGCTTGTTATATAACAAGCAATCCTAATATCATAGCTATTAATTAACATTATTCCTAAATATTTTTATTGTTTTTGACAGAGAGAGATACAGAGATAGAGAGAAGGGGGAGGGCCCCCAAACAGTCTCCATAGTTGTACATCATTGGTTTTTCCACATAGTTTCATTCCAAAGGTGGGTGCGGGGCTGCACAGGGCAGAAGTGTGCTGGGGTCTCACCCTGGTGAGAACTGAACTGGGGGCACTCCCCAGTTCAGCGTACGGGCCTGCACGCGCTGGGGCCGGGATTTGATCCTCGGTCCCTGGGGCTGCAAAGTGAGAGCTTAACTCACTGAGTCATCCCGGCTTCCCCTAACATTATTTTTTTATTCCCCAAAACTTAAAATTTTATTTAAAGTATAAACATTAAGTCTTTTATCAAACATGAATTTTCCTATTTTAGTAATTATGAAATTTTGTTGTAACACAACACTGATAGTACTTGACTTGAATATAAATTAAAGAATAGAAGTAATTTCACATAATGCAATGCATGGACAATGTGATGTAGAATTGCATACCTAGAAATTATGTAATTGTTACCAACCAGTGTCATCCCAATAAATTTAACAATTAAAAAATAAATCAAATTCTAAAAAAGTATGTAATTTCAACCTGCTAAAGAATAATAGTGTTACGATTTCTCAATTATATTTGTATATATTTGTGTATCTTTTACTGTTAAACCTCTTTTATTTATTAGTGCTTGTTAGTAATATTTAACAGATGAGTAAATGAGTGAATGACGAATACTAATGAGAAAATTTCAGAACATCTGAAAGTTATTAACTAAAGCTTTATCCTCTGATAAAGACAACATGCAGTCATTTTAATTTTGTATTATGCATGGGTAATAATTGTCCCTATTTCATTCAATGGAGATATGCACATTTCATGTGTTCTGCCCAGCACCAGGAACAGAACAGTATCTGGAAAATAGCAAATGCTCACTATAAATCCATTGAAATAACTGAATGTTTTCAAGAACTACACCTGCCTTATGCTTGAAGACAGATCTGAGATGCAATGTAAGATGGTAAGACAGCTTAGCAGAAGTATTGTAATAACAGATGGGAACACATAGTCTAACCTAATAAATCACTAATGTCAAATAATCTAATTATTTTTCTTTTTTTTTATTATGGGGAAGCTGGGATTGCTCAGAGGGTTAAGTGCTCGCTTTGCAGCCCTAGGGAACGAGGATCAAATCGCAGCCCCAGCCTGTGTGGACCTATATGCTGAACTGTGGCGTGCTTCCCATGCAAGAGGCCCCCAATTCAGTTCTCACACCCTGCTCCCCAGTTCGGACCCTGGCTCGAGGGGGTGTGCCTCCCATGCTTGAGGCCCCCAGCCCAGTTCCTGACCTGCGTGGTCCCTCCCACCTGTGTGGAATGAAACCATGTCCAAAACTGATGAAGTTCAACTATGGAGACTGCTCTGGGCCTTCCCCTTTCTCTGTCTATCCCTGTATTTGTCTCTCTCTCTGTCTCTATCAAAAACAATAAAGTAAAATAAAATAATAAAATAAAAATCTCAAAAAAAAAAAAAAAATCTGAGTTTTAGACCAGTGGTAAGCAGAGTGGAGTTTTTAAGAACTTGGGTCTTAATTAATTAAATTAATACCAGTTCTGCTTCACCATTGATAAATTGAATTAGTATTACCTATTTTGTAGAATTTTAAAACCTAGTCAGTTGATTTATTAAATATCAGATAAACCAGTGCTAGCACATATTAAATACTCTTTTAATTACTAATAGTAATGGTATATTACTTATTATAGGCCTACCTGGTTAGCTTTGTGAATTTACTTAGCCTATCAATGATTTTTCTCAAAATTATGGCATAGTAAAACAGCCATTTAAAATGTGACAGAAAAGTGAAATTATTATAATATGCAACAATACCTATATGTCTTACTTTATTTAGGCTACTCTAACAAAATGCTACAGACTGAGTAGCTTATAAACAACAGAAATCTATTTCTCACAGTCCTGGATTCTGGAAGTCCGATCACCAAGTACTAGCATGATAAGATGAGTGTCTCCTTCCAGGTTGCAGACTTCCCATAACCTTACATGGTGGCAAGGCCTAGAGATTTCTGTGAAATTTCTTTTATAATAGCATTAATCACATTCCTTAGGGCTACACCCTCATTACTTCATCATTTCCCAAAGTCCCCACTTACTAAAACCATCACCTATAGGGCTTAGAATTTTAACATGAATGTTGTGGGGGACAAAAACATTCAGATTATAGCCTCATTAGACAATGGGCTGAAAGCCATAACTTCTGAGGTGCATATGATGCTCGTACAAGTGGATGTGTGCCTCATGTTGTGCAGTCATTGTCTTTTGGAACATAGGTGGAATATCCATGGTGGCACAACAATTTGGATAATTTCATATCTTTGTTCTCAATTATCTACCTCCCCTTAAGACATTAAAATTTTTATTTTATTTTTGCATACTTTTGAAGGATAGGAATATTGGAGTAGATCGTCTAATTTTCACACATGCCCAAATTTTAGGTTTTACCTGGGTTAAAAAGTGCAAGTGTGGACATATGAAAATAAATAGCTGCAATGCTGCTTGCTATCCCACACAGCATTGCATGTACACAATGTGTCTTATCTCTTATTAGATAAAATACAGATATCACAGATCCTGCTACTAAGGAGGGTTCAGTTTGCAGACAAATGATGAATACTTAATTCATGAAAAAAATAAAAAGGGGAGTAAAATCTTCAGAGATGAAAATATCAGCAAACAGTATGTTATTCAAAATTATTTTAATGAGTTTTGAGAGGATATTATTGGGTGACAATAAAATGGTTTTGGAAGAAAACTAGACAAAATGTGTCAGATAAATGAAGTGTATAGGTTGTTTTTAAAATCCTGTTAGCTGATGTCACCCAACAAATTTAATAAATTTGAAAAGAAAACGTTTTATAGAGTCAAACGAAATATCCCTGAAATTCTCTTCAAAATTTCTGTGTCATGGTCCCCAGTTTCAGATTTATTATTTTTTCAGGATAAAGAATAGCTGCTAAAAGATACGTGACCACTCTCTGTGAATTCTGCCTTCAACAGCATGAGTTAATTCAACTGCTGTATTCAGTTTCTCCTATGTCTACACCTGGGTTGAACAATGAGGATAAAATATGAGTAAGGCTTCAAATGACACTGTCAACAGAATGAGAAGATAAGCCATCAGCTAGGGGAAAAAAAATATTTGCAAAAAGCACATCTGATTAAAAAATGTTATCTAAAATATACACAAAAATTTTAAAATTTAATTTGTACTTCTTTTTTAAATTCATTTTTTTTAGATGAACATTCTTTTTTTAAATATATTTTTATTTATTCATTGTTATTTTTGACACAAAGAGAGAGAGATACAGAGACAGAGAGAGAACTGAACTGGGGGAGCTCCCAATTCAGCATATGGTTCTGCACAGGCCGGGGCCGGGATTCGATCCCTGGTCCCCGGCGCTGCAAAGTGAGCGCTTAACCCACCGAGCCACCCCGGCTTCCCCAATTTGTACTTCTAAATCCCTTCATAATAGTCACAGGGATGTAAAGTACAGTATAGGTAATATAGTCAATAATGTAAAAGCTATGTATAGTGTCAGGTGCCTACTAGACTTATTGGGGGGGGATCATTTCATAAATTATGTAACTGTCTATCCACTACATTGTAAACGGTACCTGAAAACTAATATAAAATAATACTGGATGTCAACTATTAATATAATTAAAAAATAGTCATGGGGTTGTAAAGTACAGCATAGGGAATATAGGCAATAATATTGTTACAAGTACATACACTGTCAGATGGATAATAAACTTTTGGGGTTATCACATTCTGAAGTATACAAATGTCTCGTCATTATGTTTTTTTTTTATACACCAAAACTAATTAAAAAATTTTTAATCTTAAAATTTAACAATAAGTAAACAACCCAATTTAAAAATGGGCTAAAGACCTTAAACTGATTCCTTCCTCCCAAAAAATATAAAAATTACAAATAAGCACATAGAAAAACCTCTATATCACATATCATCAAGAAATTGTAAACCAAAGCAACAAGATACCAATATACACCTATGAGAACAGCCAACATTCAGTACTCTGACAATACCAAATGCTGGTGAAGGTGTAAAGCAGCAGGTACTCTCATTTTTTGCTGGTGGGAATATAAAATGGTACAGCTACTTTGCAAAATTGTTTAGAAATTCCATACAAAACTAAACATACTCTTACCATTTCATCTAGAATTGCACTCCTACAGGATCTGTCCATTGAACTCTTATCTTTCTATAACTTTATGATGAATGCCTTGTTCTCTAAGCATCCTGAATCTCTTCCTTATAGATCCTTGAACATACCATGGTCTTTCACACGCCTGAATCTGGGCACATGTGCATTTCTCTGCCTGAAATGTCCCATTGTACTTTTTCTTCAAATACTTTTTATCAAAAAACCCTGAAAGCAATTTTGGAAGACTTTGTTGATCCCTAAAATCTGAATTACCTGGCTTTCTTATGCAGATGATTTATCACACTGCATTTTCAAAATGTATTCTTTACTAATTCAGTTATCCACCTATTCATCACCTTCGTCCAAACAGTTAATCATGGCAGGAGAAAAATCACACAACCAAATACAAAGGTTTCACTTTGAGCTTAAAATCAATAGCCACAGATAGGTTCTCAACATTGCCTAGAAGTTGAAAAGCCCAATTATGTTCCTCTAGTAGGATCGTTTTTCTTCTAATATTAATAACTACTAGTTATATTTGTTCTTGACTTCCAACTTTTTAATCCTCACCTATTCCTCTCACTCGCCTCATACTTCATGGAGACCATAGAGGCCCTAAGATGAAATCCATATAAAAATCTAGTCTTCCATGTGGAACTGAAATACACTTTCTAGTCTTGTTCTCAAGAACTTTATTTCTCCTTTATACTCTTTTTAATTATCTGATTTTCTTGTGTGTCTCACTAATCTGACACCCTAACATGTGGAGACAATTTTTATTGTCTTGGTGTCACTGGTAGTATTAATTATTTGTGATATAAATAGATTTTTGGTAGGCTTTGGTAATAAACTTCTGGATTTCAAGAACTATTGAGGGAAGAAAGATACTTAAAACAATAAATAAAATTAAATGTCATATAGTCCATGTATAAGTTAGGTGAGGAAAAATGTTTTTTAATTGACATTTAAATTAAAATCTGCGAGATGCCTTTGAGTAGAAATAAAATTGTGTGGTTCCACAAGAGGAAATAGCATGTACAAACGTCTGGAGGCCGTTGGTTCTAATCACTATTTAAGGAACTGAGAGATTAAACATGATCAATATGCTTTAGGACAGACTGAATGGGGGCTTAAGGTGGTAAGGTTCCCAGGGAAGCTAGGAAATTTAGATTTTTATGTAAGACCAATGAAAATCCATTTAAGGATTTTAAGCATGCAGTAACATACTTAGAATTTATTTTTGGAAAAAATTGCTTTCATCACAAAAGCTGAATTGCTTTCATCAGATCAAAAATGAACTTAGGTAGATCAGGTAGGAGTTTTGTGCAATAGTCCAAGATAAAGTAATGACCCATTACTATGAAATTGAGACTCTTCTGCATGTAGAGGCTAACTGAAGCCATGACAGTGGAGAAGACACTTTAAGGAGAGGACAAAAAAATGACAAGAGATTTAAAACCATTCTTTATGGGTAAGTCAAAGAAGAGAAATCCAGAAAGTAAACTGAGAAGGGTCAAACAAAAGTAGGAGACAATCTTTAGCATACCGGTAGTAAATATTAATGAGGACTAGAGAAACTATTGTAAAAACAAGAGATTAATCACCAGGATCACACAGTTTTAAGACAATTTAAAAGACCCCAAAGAAGGTGATTTTACATAGAGAGGTAGTTAAAAGACAGGGTTTTGTAACACTCTAAGATTTAAAGTTCAAAGAAATATCCCAGGAACTCTCAGGGCTATCAGTTTATTGAACACCTACTAGAAGTTGAGTTGTAGCTATGGATTTTGATGGAGGAAAGGAGGAGAGGATATTTAATATCATCAGGGTTTTCTCAGGATAAATGAGATACTGGATGTGAAAATTAATTGTAATAATTATTATAGGTCTTTTCCACACTTGGTGATATTAAACAGATCTCTATTAGTTCATTTAGAAGAGCACTTAACTGTCTAAGAAATAATTTATAAAAATACAGTGTGTATCTCCTTTTTAAATTTTGAAATGCATTAAATTAACCTTAAGGCAAATGCCTCTTTTTTATTCAACTAAAGACAGCCTGTGAATTCTGAATATAAATGGGCTCCTTTGAAACTTATATAATTTAATTTGTTTATTATTTTTATTTTTCTGAACTGAACTGGGGGCCTCACTGCGTTCGGGAAGCACACCCCAGTTCATCATGTGGGTCCGCCTGGGCCGGAGCCAGGATTTGATCCTCGGTCCTCGGGGCTTCAAAGCGAGCGCTCAACCCACTGAGCCATCCCGGCTTTCCCTATATAATTTTAAATAATGGCTTTTGATTTGGTATAAAGAACATAAGAATTTGTTGTAACTTTACTCAAACACAAAATGAAAATTTTCTGATAAGAAAGTTTTAATAACATGGTCATGATGTGAATGTTTTATGAATAAATATATCTATCTAAGCAGTGACTCTTTAGTAATAAATAATTTATACCAAAGTTCCCTCTGTATGTAATAGGAATATCTAAATAAAGTCAGTGTCCATGTTTCTAATGATCACTTAATGGGCATAGCCTTTTTCAACTAACAGCTACATAAATGTTTGGTGAGTATAGTAGGGATTAGGATATCTTTTTTCATACTGACTTAATGTTTATGCCTATATAGTCAGGTTTAGTAGAAAATGTTACTAAACTTTAGAACTACTGTTTATGTGTAATTAGGAGATTGCAAATCAGATGCCCCAGAGACTCTTGAGTTATGCAAATAACATGATAAATAGCTGAGGAGAAAAACATAGAAAGGTATCAGAAAGGCCCTTCAAGAGGGTGGTCCAGTTTCATAAACACTGACATTTCAACATGAGAACATTTCTAAAATGTATATTTTCCAGGCCATTTGGATTCAATACAAATTCTCTGAAAATGTGATAGGCTTCAAAACCCCATCCAGAGGGAGAGGAAAGACAGCTTGCCAATTGCACCAAAATTTTGCTAGTTTTGCACAGCTTTAATTTAGTCCAACCCAATATAACACCATGCTAACAACATATACCCATTATATTAAAATCACTTAATAAAATAATTATTTTTTAAATACATTATTATAAATGTCCAATTTAGCAAACAGCTGAATACCTTATTTCTTTTCTTTTTTTTTTTCTTATACAGTAAGGTTTACTTTACCACAAACATCTTGGAAAAACATGGGTTCTCCCATCTGCTACAAATTAATGTGAATCAGACCATAGTAGTCATATTGCCTTTTGTCTATTCTGGGTTCATAAAACGTACAATCCAAAGTGAAGATAAATAAGATGTCCTGCCATTCTCTGTATGCTAAGGAGCTTTCTCTATTAAGTAGATTGCAGTGCACCCTGGGAAATGTTGGATCTATGCCTGCAGTTCTATTTGTTTGAGTAGCTCATCCTGCAAGCCTGCCCAACCTCAGCTGTAGATTTGGAAGATACAAAGCAAGCAATTTGGATTTTCCAAATCATTAGTTCCTGCAAAGGCAGGGAGGAGTCCAGCAATGACAATAACTCCTAATTCTTAAGTAACCAACTCCCATGAGACTGAATCATCTGAAGAAATTCAGCCTCTTCTGTAAGCTCATTGACAGTGTGTGTATGTGTGCGTGTGTGCTATTGTTGTCATCTCCATTAGGGTGACTGCAGAATACTTGCTGTCATTTATTTCTCAACATCTGTGCCTATTGCTGCTTCTCCAACACAAACTTCCAGGTTCTGTGTCACAGCTGTGATGGAGACGGCAATTGGCAGAGCAAGAACTGCCCCCTTCGTGTACACTGCATAAAGCTCCCAGTAAGGGTGCTAAGAGTTAAAGTCTTTCACAAAAGGAAACCTTCACAGGCAGTGCTATAATGTCTTCTAAAGGGCTTAAACAACTGCAAATCTGGTCTGTATCAGAGGGAGGCATAGCTATATCTGAAATAATAGTAATCACAAATAAATGATATCATTGTTTTGGCGACTAATACAAACTGAGGTAGTATACCTAGACCTATGATCTGCTGGGGTCGATATTTATGATTAGGAACTATAACAAAGATTCGTTCGGTATAAGTATTCGATATTAAAATATGTTCATAGGAAAATGTTTACCACCATATACCTGGATTACTTGGGATGTCCTTTATTTCTAAGATTCATAAATGTGATTTGAGACTGGATTAGTATGAAAAAATTAATTTGTCCTTCTCTGGACAGATTAATTTTATTTCATGTTATGTTCACATAACGATATATATTAAGACAGATATCAAAGAGCATTATATTTAAATTATTTTTGACTAAAAGTAATTTTAGTTAAAAAAATTTTGCGTGGATATCTGAACAAGCATCTTAGTAATTTTTAGGTATGTTAGTAACTTAACATTTTTAAAAGTCAGCAAATATTATTCTGTCTGTGGATTGCTTCCAAACAATTAATCAATATGAACCTAGAGTCTATGAAACAAACAAACACAGAGGACCAAGGCTTACAATTATTTAGCTAGGACAGGAAACCATGTAAAATAATCACTCATTTATACTAATTGCACACCTGAATCTCAAATAAACTTACAAACTAAAACCTGAAGTAAAGACTAGAAAGTTAAGTCACTGCTTGCATGCAGGTATGATATACCTGTCATGAGGGTCTCCTTACCCTATGTTTAGTGGATGTATTAACTAAAAATCAGTACTCTTATTTCAATTATTTTCCAGGACTGTCCAGTGAGTTTCATATAGCAGTAACTGTGTCAACAACTTGAGGTACTTCTTTCTAGAACTCTTTGCCAAAAAATATTCTATAATTTTTTCTGTATTCGGTTATTTTTTATTCTTCCTTTACTTAAGAAATGTCTTTGTATTTGTATATGACAATAAGAAAATAAATGCATTGAAGAAAAATTTTACAATTAGGTACATTTGAGAATTTGCTTAAAACTGTGTTTTAAGCTTTATTTATTTGTTTAGTTTTATGAACACTAGCATTATTAACTTTTGTTAGAGACAACTTTGAGTTGAACTCAAATGATTTTAATGGTCTATGGACAATAGAGTTATTTATTAGATTGGTAATATTGTCTTTCAAAAGCTGGCTAACAGTGCCAGAAAATGTAAATAAATTTGTACTAGAATCACTGAACTTTAAAACTTCTATCAAATAAGTTTTTTGAAAAATTTTTATAAGACTATGTTTTATACTATTGTAATCTTTTTGCCTTTTGCAAGATTCCTCTCATAAAAGACACCTGCTCATGTAGATCATGACACATATTGATTATAATTACATTATTTCCCTCAACCCTCTTCCAATAACTTTCAAATAATTTGTAGTCATTTTATTTTTTTTACCAATTTAGAGGGAAAAGTATTCATATACACATGCAAGTACATGTACATACACTCTAAATAGTGATATATTACTGTAGAAGTCTTCAAGACAAGTATCCAAGTATTTTATAAATTAAAACATTTTATCCTCAATTTTACTTATATCACCAGATAATCACAGTCACTTTCTTCTTGTTGGGTATAATCCAATAAGATCTCCAAGTATGCATGATAGATATTTTTTCTTTGCCAAAATTTTAACAGGCTGACAAGGCGTGAGACTTCTGTTAGGATGAGGCCAAGACCAATAATTTACTCTTAATTTTCTGTGGTATGTAGTGAAGGAGAAAGATGTCAAGAATGCTGCTATATTTTTGGCATAGGGCCATTCTATAAGTTAAAGAATACTGAAGAAAGAAAAGTTATGGAGAGAAGATGATGGCTAAATATACAGAGTTATTTAGTAATTTAAAATATTTGGCAGGTCACATTCATTCAGCTTACTGAGTCCTTCCTGAGCATATGATCACATATAAAGTATGGTTTTTAATCGTCTTTAAAAGCTATGAACTTATCTACGTCTGTTGTGGTTTTTTTTTTTTGGCTCCTTGGGTGACACTGTTGAATTTTAACTCTTTTATTTTTTTCTAGACACATTTTTTTTAAATTTGCATTTTATAACCTATTAAGATTTAAGGTCAATTCAGATAGGTCTGTAGGAACATGTTATTCTATTTGCTCAGATATTTTGCATATGGGGAGGAGTATGGGAATGAGGGAGGGAGTCAAATATATGGTGATGGAAGGAGAACTGACTCAGGTGGTGAGCACACAATGCAACACATAGATGATGTAATGTAGAATTATATACTTGGAAACTATGTAATTTTTACCAACCAATATCATCCAAATAAATATAAGAATAAAAAATACATATAAAAAATAGGACTAAAAGAAGATATGGAAGTAGAAACAAGTTCTATATTATGACAATGGGAAAAGCAGAACCAGTTATTTGGTCTTTTTGATGGCTTTAGTAAAAAAGAAATGGAGAATAATTATTTCCAAGGTAATTAATTTTGATTTTTCCAATTCTAGCTATAAAATTATAAAATGCAATTATAGCCAACTGAGGAGTAAAAATTTTGTGCAACGACTATATAGTGTTAAAGTAAGAGTATCTAGGTTCAAATTTGGCTCTCTGATCACTTCTTGGCCTTTTGGCTAAGATCAAGTGTAAATTTTGGCTCTATGACTACTTATGCTTGTGACCTTCAAGATGATATCTAACACTGCTATGTCTCTTTTATCATTTGTGAAATGGGAATAACAACTGTCCCTTCTTAGTAGGGTTCTTTTGAGGATAAAATAACACACAAGAAGTACTTAAAATAGAACATTAAATGCACTCAAAAGCTAAGGGTAAAATGTATCATTTAGATATTTGCAATAATAAAAAATTGTATGGTTAAAATGTACTTGGCTCAGTAATAATTGTGTAATACTTAATCAATAAAACTCATGTTGTTTTAATGATGTACATAATAATTAATAAGTTTACATAAGATTCAAGCATAATGATACAGAAATAAATGTGATTTAACAAAGGCATGCATAAAAGCAGTCTCTATTGTCAGGCATGCTACTATTTAACAACTGACCAACCCCAAACACATGAAGATTGTCTGGAAAAACATTCAGCCCTATCCATATAAAGAGAACAGTTACATGGCTGAATACTTTCCAGACAGTCCTCCTATGACAGCCCTGGTCCATAATTAATGAAAGAAATTCAGCTATAAACAAAGAGATCTGTGAAAAGAAACAAAAATGAACAGAAAAATTATTGACAGTGTCTATGAATAAAAAACAAGTGTGTGTGTGAGTGTGTATGTATGTGTGTGTAAGATTAATTTTAAGCTGCCTTGTCAACTCCTTATGTATTGGCCCAAAGTGCCTTAAGCATACCAGACATCAAATAAATAGTTCAACTTTTCTAAATCACCTTCAGTTCCTCAACACTCCAGGCTCTTTCCCCTTTCACGGCCTTCACACATGCTGTGTATCACCCCAGGTAATTTTCTACTCATCTATCAGAGCTCACTTTATATGCCAGTGTCTAAAGTGAATCATCCCGAATGTGTAATCCGCGACCTCTAAAACTCCCTGTGTAGTTCCTCTGCTGAGACCACCATGGTATAAAACCCCCTCTCACAATGATACTTTTGACACCATGGATACTATCCTTATAAGAGGGTCCCATACCGGGTGGGAAGGAAACCTTAAGAATGACGGTGTCCAGACTTTTGGCCTTCCTGGGACACATTGGAAGAGTCATCTTGGACCACATGTAAAATACACTAAGGAAAAAAAAAGGTTGCAAAAAATCTCTTAACATTTTAAGAACTTATGTTGGGCCTCATTGGAAGCCATCCTGGGCCACAGGTTGGACATGCCTGCTTTAGAATATGCTGGAGCAAATTGGCTGATCGACTCTCACACAGCCGGGATTTAGCAAGGCTGCAGGGCACTCTGAAGAGGCAACATAAAGCATGAGTTCAAATTTCGGGTCTTACTTTAAATTTTGTATTCTGATATAAAATATAACCTCTCCAGCCACCTGTTTTTGTAAATAAAGTTTTATTGGAACACTGCCATACTCACCCCTTTAAGCATTATTCATGGCTTTTCTTTATGTTATAATAGCAGAACTAAGTAGTGTGACAGAGTTTACCACATGGCCCATTTAGACTAAATACTTGCCATCTGGACCACTTCAGAAAAAGTTTGCAAACCCCTTCTCTACGTGATCATAGAAACTCTCTGATGCTCTTACTTGAACTGAGAAAATAAAGTCCTGAGCTTGTCATTTTTTCCTGAAATATCTACAATGCGGACAGAAGAAACCATATCACTAGATTCACAAAATTTATTTTTATCATTGTATCAATTACCTAATTTACCAAAGTCTTGTTATCAATGGACACTTACTCTCTGTTAACCACACATAATAATTTAACTTTTTTTTTGGACACATTATGACAAAGGATACCACTATCATACTTTCTATTGGTAATGCAATGCATTCAAACCAAATTAGACAAAAAGTCCTAAATCCCCATCATGGTTTAGTTTTGGGGATAACTCTAAGAACCAAGTATCCTTTCATCTAGGGTCTCACTAAGACAACAAAAATGACTTTAAGTATTTCAAACAGATTTAAAGGAATACATCCAATTTCTTACACAGATACGGGGAGAGTAGAAGGATCAACAAGAAGGAAGTTGTTAGAAAAATTGGTTACTAAAAACATACATGTTCACAGGTTGATTTTAACTCAAGAGGTTACTTTTTCATGGCAGACTAAAAAATATTGTAACACAGATGAAATACTATAGAGTTGTACACCTGGCACCTATGTAATTTTTACCAACCAATGTAACCATAATAAATTTAACAATACAAACAAAAACACAGGGAAAGGATGGATGAAATGCCTGTCAGAATTTGATGTTTGAGTTTTCTTACCTCGTATTATGTAGCAATTAGATAATATAATTCTTTATTTTCTCTAACAAGGAATATGGCTTGTTTGTCAGCGTGTGGACATGTTAGACACTTATAAAGTATAAAACAGTGATAATTATAATGACACAATGTGTGTATTTTCCCACATGCATTATGGGAAAAGAACAAATTCCCAATTATCAGCAGGTAAGGGTGTGCTCAGGAATCTGCACTCTGGTGTGGACTTATTTGCCCATGAGTGTCATCAACTCATGTATAGCTGGGAGAAAAAAATGCTGCTTAAGACTTCACTCCTTGTTTTCTAGGGAATTGCTTTTATCTTTAAATTAACTTAAACATTATAATCAACATTGTTTTAAACACAAAACAGCCAATCAGACCCAAGAATACTTTTGACTCAAATGCAGTAATATTAGTACATAAAACAGAGTATTTTGGAACATTCTTGGTGTGTGTGGAATTAATATATTTGAGATTTAAAACTGGATCTGCCAGTATATAATTGTGCAATGCTCAGCAGGTCATGGGCCATTCCTAGCATTTATGTTTCTTTCTTTTTTTAAAAGATTTATTTATTTTTTATTGTTTTTGACAAAAAGAGAGAGGGGGACACAGGAACCAGAGAGAAGTGTGGGCACCCAGAGCTCTCCATAGTTGCACATCATTAGTTTTCTACATAGTTTCACTCCACAGGTGGGGTTGGGGCTGTACAGGGCAGGAAATGGGCTGGGGTCTCATCCTGGTGAGAACCAAACTGGGGCACACCCCAGTTCAGTATATGAGTCCTCACAGCCCGGGACTGGGACTCAATCCTCAGATCCCAGTGCCACAAGACGAGTGCTCAACCCACTGAACCATCCTGTCATCCCCGTATTTATCTTTCTTATTTGGAAATGAGAGATAGGAATTCTCCATCAATTAGCTGCCTTATTCTCCATCAGCACCCTTGTATAAACCTGTGATTTCTGGTTGGCGGGGCCTCTGTCTATTGCACTGAATATAGAAGGCATTTGGTAAAATATTGAAATAAATCCTTGTTTGTAAAGTATTCACCATGTCTTTTTGACATAAATAATTCAATGGCGCCATTTAGAAGGGTTAGCATTCTCTGGGATACTTGTTTTGAAATTATTTCATCTCATTGCTGTTTTGCATGCCATTTAGTCTCGTAGGTAGATCAGAGATCTATTTAGACACACACAAATGCAAGATTCTTTAATACAGTTTGTTTATAAGGACCAGATCCACTTGGTCAGCAGTAGAGTATTTCTTGACAGGAATCTTTTCTTGTTTTGAGAGCAATGAAAAGGAATATTTGTTCAGTTCCAGAAGTCCTAACATATGGTCTGTTACTGGCTTTGTGTTCAAGGCCTGTCCCCATTTCTTTTGTAAATATCATAAGAATTTGTACCTAAAGTTTTGTTTGTTTGTTATGCTTTATAAACAAAAGTAAAAATTTTCCCTGATAAAATGCTTACATTGATTTTATTAATCCTTCCTTTCTAACCCAAGTATTATTCCACTACCATCTTATACTACTGGGTAATTACACAATTGCTACAAGATGAGCTACTACCTTTAGTTAGTATAAGGATTATTTTAATAGCTATATATATATATATGTTCAAAGACGCAATAAAATTAGATTTTTATGAAAGCAGAATATAATAATTCCTTATTGAATATAATTATCTTTTTCATCATCCCAAGAGCTACAATTTTTTGCACATCGTACCCCAGATTAAATTCAGAGTGTTTAAATTTATTCTCTTATTTAATTCTCATAATGAACCTGCAAGGCATTAACTAGTATTTCTCAAAATAAAAATGGTATCATATTTTAAAGAGATAGACCAACATGTTCTCAAATGGAATATATATATAAATCAACTCTTGACTTTATAGAATAAAAGAAACATAAATAAATAAAATATCAAAAGTGTGCTGAATTACTAAATGACTAGCCAGGTTATACAGTTAACTCATATTCAATGGCATTTATAATAAGTTAATGAATTAATAATTGCATATTTCAGAGAGTACCCTTATTATAACTCTATTTCTTTTAATCAAGATGACTCTAATGCCCATAAAAATGGTAAGGGATTTCTAATTTTAAGATTCATTATTTCCCCCAGAAAAATATTTTTGAAGTCTAGTGACTCATTACAGTTTAAATCCTTAAAATAAATACAAAGAATCTGCTATTACTCCTTTCTCTGAGCTACTGAACTATTAACCCTGTCTTATCTGCCGTGTAAAACAATTTTCTAATAAACATGCAGTGTGAATGTGTGTACACATATTGTCTGAAACATCAATACATTTTAAAGTAATAATTCTACTAATCTGACTATTGAAAGGAAAAGCATTAGTGTTTTGACCCCACTTCCTCATATCTGGATGTGAAAGTGCCTTAAATGACAAATCTGAGACTTAAGAGAAATGTGTGGGTGACAGGCCTTTAAATTCAAGTAACAGAAACACTGAGGAGTGGGAAAAGATCTGTTATTTATTTATTTATTTATTTATTTATTTATTTATTTATTTATTTATTTATTTATTGCCTGTGTTGGCTCTGATTCTGCTGTGCTTTGCAGGAGGTGCTATTGTACCCCATTGTCTATTCTGCACCTAGGTGATGCTTTCTGCATTTCTAAAACCAAAGGACAGGTAGACTTGGTCAAACAATGTTTTCTTTTTTTGGTGAAGAATCATGCAGTTGAACTTTTGGGGGCTTCACCTTTAAATGAGGTTTTACCCAAGAAATATGTATTTTAAAATATTAAATGTATTGGGTAAAATTGGTTAATAATGTTATGTAAATTTCAGGTTTCCAACTGTATAATACATCACCTATATATTGCATTGTGTACGCACCATTCAGAGTCTAGTCTCCTTCCATCACCATATATTTAACCCCCTTTACCCTCTTCTTCCTCCCTCCTCCTCCTTCCTCTGGTAACCACCATACTGTTGTCTGTTTATGAATTTGTTTGCTTGTTGCTTTTTAAGTTATATCCCACATGAGTGAAATCATATGGTCCTTGTCCTCTTCCATTTGACTTATTTCAATTTGCATGATACCCTCAAGATCCATCCATGTTGTCTTGAACATCAATATTTGATCTTTTCAATGGCTAAGTAGTATTCTATGATATACAAAAGCTGTCCAGAAAAATCCAGCCATAAATGCCTCTATTTTTCAGATTTCATGGCTGGGTACTTTCCAGACAGCCCTTGTACATGTACTATGTCTTTATCCAATCATCCATGAAAGGACATATATGTTGCTTCCATGTCTTTGCTACCATGAACAATGTTACAATGGACATAGGGGTACATATATCTTTACAAATAAGTGTTTTCCATTTTTCAGGTAGGTACCCAGAAAAGGAATTGTAGGTTCATATGGTAGCTCTAGTCTTAAGATTTTGAAGAACCTCTATATTGTTTTCTATAGTGGCTGTACCAATTCACATTTCCACCAGCAGTGTATGAAGGTTCCTTTCCCCCCACAACCTTTCCAACACTTGTTATTACTTGTTTGATAATAGCTATTTTAACAGGTTTGAGGTGGTATCTCATCATGGTTTTGATTTGGATTTTTTTATAGCTAGTGAAATTGAGAGTATTTTTTCATTTATCTGTTGTTCTTCTATGTCTTCCTGGGTAAAGTATCTGTTCAGGTCCTCTGCCCATATTTTAAGTAGAGTTTTTTGTGTTGCATTTGTTTGTTTGTTTTTGCTATTGAAATACAATGATGCCTTGGAATTTGAACTTAATCTTTCCCGAACACTGTTCAAGTTCCAAAATGAGGGGGCATTCAGATAAAGCTACGGGCCATACAGTTGATACATACCACACAAACAACGTGTTGGCATTTGGATTCCAAAGCAGCGTTCGGATTCCAAGGCAAAATTTGCTTGATTTTTTCATTTGGATTACAAATTGTTCGAGTTTTGGGGTGTTTGGCTTCCAAGGTATCACTGTACACACATTCTTTTCTTTTTAATTAATTAATTTTATTGTTAAATTTATTGGGGTGACATTGATTGGTAACAATTAGATAGTTTCCGGATGTACAAGTCCACATCACATCACCTATGCATCGAATTATGTGCTCACCACCCAGAATCAGCTCCCCTTCCATCACCATATATCTGGTGTATACACATTCTTTATATATTTTTGATATTTGTCCTTATCTGAGGTATCATTCGCAAATATCTTCTCTAATTTGGTTGATTGCCTTTTTGTTTTCCTTGATACTTTATTTTGCTATACAAAAGCTTTTTAATTTGATGTTCCTCTCATTTATTTTTATGTTTACTTTCCTTGCCTTTGGACCTCCTCTTACATCAAGGTTCATACATTCAGTAGTACCTGTGTTTTCTTCTATGTATTTGATTGTTTCAGGTTTTATATTCAAGTCTTTAATCCACTGTGAGTTAACTTTTGTGTATGGTGTCAAATAGCGGTCTAGATTCACTCTTTTGCATGTGGCTTTCCAGTTTTTCCAACACTATTTATTTATTTATTTATTTATTTTTAATATTATTATATTTAACACTATTTATTAAAGAGGCTTTCTTTCCTCTATTTTATGTTTTTTGGCTCCTTTGTCAAAAATTATGTGCCCAGATATATATGTGGGTTAATGTCAAGGCACTTAATTCTGTTTCATTGGTGTGTGTGTCTGTTTGTTTGTTTATTTGCCCATACCATGCTGTTTTGATTGTTGTCACTTTGTAGTATAATTTAAAGTCAAGGAGTGTGATACCTTCAGCTTTTTTCTTTTTGCTCAGGATTGCCGTGGATGAGGATAGTTTCTGAATCAGAAATCTTGGATAATATTAATACATGGATTCACCCTAATGAATATATTTTAAGGGGAAGCCAGGATGTCTCAGCAGGTTAAATACTTGCTCTGCAGCCCCGGGGAATGAGGATCAAATCCCAGCCCAGTTCCTACCCTGTGTGGCCCCCGCCCATCTGGGTGGAACAAAACCATGTCGAAAACTGACCATGTACAACTATGGAGAACTGCTCTGGGCCCTCCCCCTTCTCTCTGTCTTTGTCTCTCCTTGTCAAAAACAATAAAATACATCTTTAAAACATATATATTTTAAAATTTCTTCTTTTTAAAATATTAATATTACTGTTTTGAGAGAAAGAGAGAGAGAAGGGGGTAGGTCTGTCATCCTGGCTTCCTGATAATTTCTATAGACACCTATCAAGTAAATTTATCTAAAATAGGTTTGATATAATCTATTTCATTCTCTACTTAGTATATTTCAGTTTTCACTTTCACACAGGTAGTAAGTAATGCTTAGTTAATAGCTGCATGGTCCATTGTAAGATTTTAGACTTAAATTCAGAAATCCTTCAAAGTTCTGGACTCTTATAAAATATTCAGCCAGTCATTCTCAATATTTACATCAGCATATTTTGGTATAAGATATTGAATATATTATTAAAATGCAAATTGGATGTGGTATTTAATAAATTTATTTTGTTTACTTATTTGATGAGATGAAAGAGTAACAAATAACTTCTTAAATTTAATTGAAAGCTTCCTAAGGTTAAATAAATACTTTACAATGGTTTACTGGTATGATAAATAAATGAACATTAAGGATCTTATTGAATAGAATACCTTAATTTAGAAAGTAAAATTTTTCTAATATTTCAAATGTTTTATTTTTGTTACAAATAAGCAAACTCAACTAAAACTCAAAACAAGTGCTTTACATACATGGCATTAAGATGTAAATAACCATGTTTAACTTAGCAATGAATTACCTCTTTTCTTAAAATTTCACAAGCCAAAAAAGTATTTAGACGTCCAGTTGATCAAGTCTTCACAATTCATTGATGAATGGTCAAGAAGCAAAATAACTAATTTCAGTAATAGAAAGTTTTTCATTATTTGCTTTCATGTAAATTCTGTAGTAGATAATTTTAGTAAAATAAATTTACAAGTTATGTTTCTTAGATGCAGTTGAACCATTGCTGCCTAAAAGATTTAAGCAACTAAATATTTTCTGTTACTTGACAAAAGAGATACAGCTGAAATTATTTCCTGAGAAATAATACAGTAATGATCAGCATAGATACAAACATTTTTAAATGTCCATTTTGTATTAATTTGAGGTGTTTATAAGTTATTTTATGATCAGAAGTCAAAATAAGAGGATGCTGGAATGTCTCAGTGGGTTGAGTGCTTGCTTTGCAGCCCTGAGGTCTGAGGATCGAGTCCTGGTCCTGGCCCTGGCCTGTGTGGAGCCATATGCTAAACTGGAGTGTGCTTCCCGGGTGTGGGTGGGTGGGGGACAGTTTGGTTCATGCCAGGGCGAGCTTCCATGTAGGAGGCCCCTGGTTAGGCCCCTGGTTTGGCCCACAGCTTGCAGGGGGTGTGTCCCTTGCAGGAGGCCCTCGGCTGGGTTCCCACCCTGCACAGCTCTGTGTCCACCTGTGTGGAATGAAACTATGTTAAAAAAAAATAATGATGTACAACTATGGAGGCTGCTCTGGGCCCTCTGCCTTCTCCCTCTGTCTCTCTCTGTCTCTCTCTGTCAATAAAATAAATCTTTAAACAAATCAAAATAAATATGCATTATTGCCATATAGTATGTTTTTTCCAGCATCACTATTCCTCATCAGCTTTATACTATACCTCCAGAATAAAGATACAATATGCAGCATTGTCACATTACACACTATGACATTCACTTACAACTGAACACTAGTAAGAAAATATGAAAATTAATTTCTTAAGAGTATGGTTATGATTAAAACCAATTTATTCTTATCAAGAAATTTTTGTATCTAAATAAAGAAGCAAAAATTTAATTAAGAACAGCAACCTAACATGTGAATATCATTTACATGATTAAGCAGTGATAAAACACTGTTCTGCATTTAATTCCCACACACAGTAATGAACCAAATGTGAAACCGATACTTGGCCAACATTAAGTATATATAGCTTTGAAATATGCTGCCATTTAATTACTACCAAAGCCATGTGCTTTGGAATTTTTTATTCCACTCTATTATGAAGCTCTTAATATGTTAATAGTACTAAGACAAGAATATTAAAGTGATACAAACCTGTGAAAAAGAGTGCAATATTTAAAAATCTCATGCATACTCTTTGCAAAGTTGGCCATATTAACAGAAATGAAAATAATCTCCACATTAAAAGAAAAATGAGACTCAGAACTTATGTCCAAAATTGTATTGTTAGCAATATGACAGGTTCCAAGCCACGAGCATAACCACACACAGATTTAAATCATTAACAACACTCTTCTACTCAAAACAAAAAGGAATGTATGATTAAACTGATAACTATGTCAGAAATTAAGCATGTCAGAGAAAAAATTTCATTTGGGATCCCCTGTGCTTTATTAGACTTCAAATTGAACATTGTTCAACTGCTCTATTCTATCCAAATCACCAAAGAGCAAATGTTCATAAGCAAAAATTGCATAAAAGGAGAGTGTGATTTATCTTCTCATCATGTTACTGTGATAAAGGAGAAGGAAGAAAGAGTAGAGTTAAGCTGTTGAGCAGATTACTTTTTTTCATACTAACAGCTGGAACACTGAGAACTAATATTCTCTTGTCCAACTCCCAACCCCAAAATGCTTGTCTTTTCTTGTTGCTCTACGTTTTGTTGTATGATAATAACAGTAATGAATGATCCTTGCTCAATAAAAAAATATAGAAAATTATAAACATAAATTGAAAGCATCTGTGATGTCACAACTCAAAGAAAACCATTAATAAACTTTATTGTACCTCCTCCCAGACTCTTTACTCCCCACCTTTACCCTACACTTCATTCCAATATACCTGGTGTCCTCAACCTTCACTCTACTAAGTGGAGGCTTTACTAAAAGTGGAAAAAGAGTAGCAAATATGAGACAACTACAAGAACTCAAAGATTATCTATACTTTGTTTATTAGGTCACAGACAATGATGATATCTCATTTTTAAATATATCCGTGTCTATCAGTATCTACATCTATCTGTATTTCTATCATCTCTATCTCCATTTATATCTATTTCCATATCATCTTTTTAATTGAAACATAATAAATACATACTCCAAAATGGCATGCTTTCTTAAATTTATTTTTAAAATATTCTATGTAGTCATAATCAGAAAAAAGTAAAATCTCAAAAAATTTAAAGAGTATCTTCACTGATTCTTTCTACTCAATAATATAATAAATCTTTCTACCAAATCAACTCATATTTTTATATCTTTCAGAAAAAAATCATAGTGTTCTTATCTTTTATATTCATCCTTTAGATCATCTCATATTTTTGATGTTTTTTCAAATTAATCTTATGTTTCTCCCTTTTATGTTTTAACTAGTAAATAAGAAAGTACTTTAAAGTACTGATTTATCTCTATATAAATACTCTTTTTATAAAAATAGTTTCTTATAGTATTTTATTCCCTTACCAAATTCTTCTTAGGACTTTTAATTTGACTCAATTGTATTCTCCAAGTGCACCCTACTATAATGGTAAAAATCACATATCTTTCTCTTTCTCATTCTGGCTTTATTGAATTGGTGAATATGTGATGTGATCTCATATTGATTAGCTGGTAACACCTTTATTTCTCCTCTTGACATAATTTTAATACAATGTATTTATCATTACCCCATATTTTACAGTGTTATATAAGGGAAGTTAAGTTCTGCAATAAAAATTTGAGTTTCTACAAATTTATTGTGGCTTTTCTAAAAATTTACACATATATAATTTGATCTTGAAATTAATGGGTCATTCAAAACATTCATATTTATTGTGGTTATATTTATTATAGTTTATACTTTTTTTAATTTTTTTTAAGTTTTATTTATTTATTTATTTATTTATTTATTGACAGAGAGAGATACAGAGACAGAGACAGAGAGAGAACTGAATTGGGGAACTCCCCAGTTCAGCATATGGTTCCGCACAGGCCGGGGCTGGGATTCCATCCTCGGTCCCCAGCGCTGCAAAGTGAGCACTTAACCCACTGAGCCATCCCGGCTTCCCAAGTTTATACTTTTAAAAATGTATTTATTTCAATATACCATGTGTACACTAAATGGCATAACTCATAAATATTCATAAAGTTTTATACATGTACCCTCAGAGGTAATCACTATTTGCCTTCACTATAGATTAGTTTTTCCAGTTCCTAGCCTACAAATGAATAAAATGAAAAATAATATATTCTTATGTCTGACTTTTGATCATCTTTATATCTGTGAGATTCATCTATATTGCTGTGCTTGTCAGCAATTTTGTTTTACATTTGCTGTATAGTATTTCAATGACCATACTACATTGATGGGCTTTTGGGCTATTTCCATTTCTGAGTGAATATGAATAATGCTAATATAAACATAAGCATAATATTCATATTTTGCTGAATCATAAATTAACTTCTTCTGGGTTTATAACTTAGGAATGGAATTACCGAGTCATAAGCAGAAATTATGTTTAACTTTAGTAAATACTGCCAATGTTCTAAAATGATTATAACTATTTAAACTCATACCAGCAATTTATATAATAATTTTGATGCTATTGTGACAATTGTACATTTCATTTTTCAATTTTTTCTATTATTATGTGGGAATATCATCACTATGTCCTTCGATAGATAACTGGATAAAGAAGTTGTGGTACATTTACACAATGGAATACTACTCAGCAAAAAGAAAAGATGAAATACGGTCATTTGTGGTAACATGAATGGACCTTGAAACCGTCATATTAAGTGAAATGTCAGACTGAAAAATTGAGAACCATATGACTTCTCTTACAGGTGGAATATAAAATGGGAAGTAACAAAGAAACAAAAACTCATGGCACAGTCAATAGTTTAGTGGTTACCTGAGGGTAAGGGGGCAGAGGTTGTGTGATTAGGGAGGGGGCATCAAATATATGGTGATGGAACTGACTCTGGGTGGTGAACATACAATGCAATACATTAACAATGTAATGTAGAATTGTACTTGAAACCTATGTAATGTTTTTACCAACCAATGTCACCCTAATGAATTTAACAATGAAAAAAGAAAGATATTTTAGATCTTGTTTCAGCCATCTTGTTTAAATTATTCATTAAATTAAATAATTAAAGGTAAGCTATTTTAAAATTTTCTACCTATATAATTATGTCATATAAAAATGAGATATTTTTCAATTAATTTTTAACTTTTTGATACTTTTATTTTTTATGTGCCTTATGGAACATGCTAAAACCTCAAGCACAACCTTGAATAGAAGGTGACAAGGGATATTCTTATCTGCGCCATTAGCTAAGGGAGAAAATACTCAATATTTTATCATTAAGCAGTGTACTATAATTCACCATTATTATAATATTTTGTTAATGTCAACTGTGTTGCATTTATGTTTATATTGAGAGTATCAATTTATTTTCCATTATTTTGTTTATGTGATTTATATTAATACTAAGCCAATTACAAACCTGAATGCACCCCATTTATCTTTATTATACCATTATATTTCATCTGTTGCTATTGAGATATGAAATTTGTATTTAAGATCATGAGAGATAATAAGATATTGCCTTGTAATTTTCTTTATTTTTTTTTAAGGTTCAATTTTATTGCTTTTGACAGAGAGAGAGACAGAGAAGGGAGAGGGCCCAGGGTTGTCTCCATAGTTGCATGTCTTTAGTTTTCTACATAGTTTCATTCCACAGGTGGGTACAGGGCTGCACAGGGCAGGAACTGGGCCCAGGACTTGCCCTGGTGAAAACTGAACTGGGAACACACCCCAGTTCAGCATATGGGTCCATGTGGGTCAGGGCTGGGATTCGATCATTGGACCCCAGGGCTGTAAACAAACGCTCAACACGGTGAGCCATCCTGGACTCGCCTAATTTTGTTTTGTCTTGCCTTGTCTTGTCTTCTCGTTTCTTTTGTTTTTCATTTCTTTTGTAATGGTTTTGCCTGATTTTGGTATCAGGACCATGCTGGTTTCATGAGTTGGGAATTGTCCCTTTTTTCTATAATCTCTGAAAGAGATAAAGTATGATTGATATTATGTCTTCCTTAAAAGCTTGGAAGAATACACCAGTAAAGCTTCTGGAGGATTCCTAAATAAAGATTTACTTTTTAACTAATGCAAGACTATAGAAGTTTTTATTTCTACTTGTGTTAGTTTTAGCCACTTCTGTTTTTGAAGGAATCTGAAAAAAACTTTTTTATTTCAAATGTATTAGCTTTTTCATTTTGATGGCTTATTTTATTTGTCTTACTTGTATGATTTTATTTCTGATATAGGTAATTTGCATTTCCTCTCTTTTTTCTTTTTTTCTTTTTTCTTTTTTTGGTAAGTCTTGCTGACAGTTCGTTAGCTAAAATTTTAAATAATTAATGTTTTTGCTTTTAAAATGTCTATTATACACGTTTCCTATTCCACTGACTGTGCTTACATATTTTCTTCTCTTATTACTTTATTTAGATTTAATTTGTACTTGGATTTAATTTGTTTAATTCTTTTTCATTGCTTCTTTAAATCATAACTTAGATTGATGATTTTCAACCTTTCTTCTTGTCCTATATGTTTATTTAAAGATGTAAGTCCCCCCAACCCCTGCACTGCGTTAGTTGTATCATGTTTTAAAATGACATGTTTCCATTAATATTTAGCACAATGTTATGTGCTAAGAATATAAATAGCATAATGGTACCTTGATGAAAATACCTGTATTGTTATTATTTGGAGAAACACACCTTTCAACAACCTTTAGGACATAGCACACACGCTCCCAGTTCTGTGTGTTCCCAAGGAAAGCATTTTCTCTGTTTTCAGAGAACATGGAATGTCAAGACTTTGATTTGGTATGAGCATTACTATATTGAAACATAAACCTTCCAAAGCAATAAAAATCATTTCCCAGTCTGTCCGTACCAAAGGGATCAAATAAAGAATGCCACATTTGGATTTTTGCCATGAAAACCATGGATTTAATAATTTTATTTAATAGAGAATCTAAGACGCATGCTGAAAACCAAGAGTGCTAGCTCAGGTTCAGTCCTGAATATACAATTTAGCAAAATCAGTCTATGATGCTTTATGTGGTATATGGTAGCCTGAAGAGGTTAACACATCACCCAACACTTAATTATTATAAACAGTGCTTGAACAAAGAAAAATACTACTAGAGAGAAATACAGGCTTGATTACTGACAGAGCTGAAGACACATGTTTACCCCTCAGTAAATGAAATGAAAACCACCAAGGAAGGCTTAAATCACAAGAGTTACAATGAAGTGCATTTAAACTTCAAGCTTGCAAATTACATCATAAGGGCATAGTATCCTATCTTATAGAGAGAATCAGAGAAAAATCGCTCAGCTCAGATAAGGCTCCATATAATCACTCAATTGGACCAGAATAAATTATAACTTTATTCCACCATTAAGGCCTCTAACTTACTTAGGACTTAACCCTTTCTATCATCTGTCACTATGAAATCGTTATTTTTTATTACCTTGCTCAAATCATTTGTCTTTCTATTACCAATAATTACTCAAAATGTGCCCTTTCTCTGCCCTTTTATTTCCAGTAAGCTGGCTATAATTAGCAAGCAGTTTCCTGTCTGTGACATCAGTGCCGTCACTAAGAGCAATAGACCTTTATCAGGCTATACAGTTAATCTTAGCCATAATGATAGAACTTGTAATATTCTAAAATCAAATCCATTTTACAGCTTATTTTACAGCTCCAGGGTTAGTTGTAACAGTGATAGCACCTGTGTGATGAGATTAATATATTTTTAAATAAATATGTAAAACATTTGTTCAGGTAAGTTTTGCTAGTGATATTTAATATTCTTCACCACTTTAATCAATGAATGACTCAAATAAAAAAACTAAAAATGCTATTCATATTAGACTATGTCTGCTCTGAATTGTGCTGGGTATGTACATGCACATTCATATCACAAAGGTGTCAGTTTTAATTAATTTCACCTTAGTCTGACAAAAGATATCTTTATATTGATTTGTTGACACTAAATGACTAAATGATTTAGTTTATTTTTATTTCCCCTTTATTGGTTATTCAGTAAAAAGAAAAATTTGCAGAAATACTATCTCAAAGAAAAGGTAATTGGGAAAGCCAGGATGGCTCAGCAGGTTAAGTGCTCGCTTTGAAGCCCCGAGGACCGAGGATCGAATCCTGGCTCTGGCTCAGGCGGACCCACATGCTGAAATGGGGTGTGCTTCCCGAACGCGATGAGGCCCCCAGTTCAGTTCAAAAAAATAAAAATAAATAAATAAATAACTTTTAAAATAAAAGAAAAGGTAATAATTGGTGACAGATGAAGAGCAAGCATTATTTTTAATATTTAATGTAGTTTCCTTTGTAAGAAGACATTTGAAACCTTTAAATTATCCAATTACAGATGTTGTTCTAATTTTCATAAGCAACTTTACTTCAGTTCTATTAGTTAAATGCAAACAATTGGTCTATTTTCTTCATGATAAAATTCGGAAAGTATAAAATGCAAAGTTGGGCCTTATTTAGTCTTATATATAGCTCAGTGTTAGGTAAAAAACAGATTACCCTCATTGTGCAAACAAAGAACTCAATAGAAAATAAACAAAATTTAATAGTAATGCATAGACAATGTACCGGTAATTTTTACCAACCAATGTCACCCCAATAAATTTAACAATAAAAACAATGTCATACCCCCCAAATTATGATATATCCCAATTCTTTGTGGTTCCTTACATATAATTTGACCTTTTACCTTACCACTCATATCTGAACATAACAGTACAAGTAAAAGACCACAGATTTGTGTTTGAGGTCTCCTCTAGACCCCAATGAATTAATATAAAATAGTTAACAAATTAACTGTTCAACCATAAATAAGCAATTTATCAAATCAAGGTCTTTAAATTTTCTCTATTATTAATTTATGATGACCACTGTTTAACTGAATTGATTATAAAGGTAAATGCTTAACCAATATGAAAGGGCTTTACCAAGGGGAAAGCCTTCAAATGTGAGGTATTATTAAAATAAGTTTGTCTCCTCTTTGACCGCTAGGGTGGGTCCATCTAACCTTTTCCATTCATCCCAATTCGCATAACCAAAAGAAAGCTCCCATGCTTTTCTTGACACTACATGTCAGAAATGTTTTCTTTCTTTTTTTTTTCTCACTATCCAAGTTCCTTCTCTTCTTCAAAACTCATATGAACTCCCAATGTATTTATATCTCCCCTAATTTTTTCTGTCTGCATTAATATATTTTATATTTCTACTATCTTATGTTCTGTCAAGAAATAAAGATGCTTGCTTTTCTGAGTAAGATTAATGTACTTTAATTACAATGAGAGTGGTTAAAGAGTTCCATGTTCACTTTAGTTTATTTTTATTCAAATATTGAGTGACATTTATTGTCAATCACATGCCAAGTTCTGTTCTTGCCCTCTCATGAGGGCAAAGAAAAATTTCTGCCCTCATATAGTAGACATTTTGGTTAGCAAATATGACAATGAGTAAAAACATTTGTAAAATAGGAAATATGTCACATGGTAGTAAATGCTGTGTAGAAAAGTAAGGCACAGCTATTAGGTTGGTACAAAAGTAATTGCAGTTTTGGACTGTGAATTTTAAATCATTATGACTAGGCTCAATCACATTTCTAGTGCTCAAAATAGGAACCATTATAATCAATACATTTTTGCCAATGAGAAATAAGTTTGTGTATTCCTGTAGTGTAAAAATCCGTGCTTTGGGATTCAACAAACTTGCAAAATATTTTCTGCCTCCTGCTGGTTGTGAAAGCATTTTTCTTGCAAAACATTGTGGAGATGTTTGAAGAAGTGGTAGTCGGTTGGCTATAGGTCAAGGGAATTCAGTGGATGAGGCAAAACTTTGTAGCCCAATTTGTTCAATGTTTGAAGCATTGGTTGTGCAATGTGGAGTTGGGTCGTTGTCGGGGAGAAGAATAGGGCCCTTTATGTTGACCAATTCTGGCTGCAGGCATTACAGTTTTTTGTGCATCTCTTATATTTGCTGAGCACATTTCTCAGACATAATGGTTTCACTGGGATTCAGAAAGATATAGTAGACCAGACTGGCAGCAGACCATTTAACAGTGACCATAACCTTATTTTGGTGCAAGTTTGGCTTTGGGAAGTGCTGTGGAGCTTCTCTGTGGTCCAACCACTGAGCTGGTCATCACTAGTTGTTATATAAAATCCACTTTTCATTGCCTGTCACAATCAAATCAAGAAATGGTTCATTGTTGTTGAGTAGAACAAAGGAAGATAACACTTCAAAACAATGATTTTTTAATTTTAGGTCAGTTCATGAGGCAACTACTTATTGAGCTTTTTCAACTTTCCAATTTGCTTCAAATGCTGAACAACAGTAGGATGGTTGACATTGAGTTCTTGGGCAACTTCTCATGTAGTTGTAAGAGGATCAGCTTTGATGATTGCTTTCAATTGGTCATTGTCAACTTCCGATGGCTGGCCATCTTCAAGGCTCTCATCTACTTTGCAAAACTTCTTGAGCCTTCTCTACACTGTGTGTTTATTGGCAGTTGCTGGCCAAATGCATTGTTGATGTTGTGATTTGTCTTCACCGTTTTTGACACATTTTGAACTTGAATAAGAAAATCACTTGAATTTGCTTTTTGTCTAACATCATTTACATAGTCTAAAATAAGTATAAAATAAACAGCAAGCAATAAATCATTAGTAAAAAATATAAAGTGAGAAATGCGCATTAAAATGATGTATAACATAACGTTCATTTAAGAATGTATTTCAATATCAAGTGACAAATTTCAACAATGCAAAACTGTAATTACATTTGCACCAACCTAATAATATTAGATGGAATGATATAACAATGCTTATTAACCGCTATCTAAACAGTGTTTTTTTACCCCTTCTTTTATTTTTCTTCAACTATAAACATGACTATACCATGGAAGAGTTATAATTCCCAACCTCTTGTCCAGTTAAGTGCAGCCTGTGATTTAATGTTAATCAATGAGATACAAGATATGTATTGGTTTTGGCATCTAAAAGTCTTTTCCAGATGTCACCTGACATATGCCCTTTGCTCCTCTGCTTTGTCACCTTATATACTTGCCTTTCTGATAGGATGGCTGGAACTCAAGCCACCATCTTGAACCAGGGTGAACAATCATCACATCCTAAGGTAGCAAAACAATTAATTGAAAAGGACCTGGGTTTTAAGAACTATGTGAGGGATGATGGGATATCTCAGAGGTTAAACACTTACCTGGTAATCACAATGTCTGGGGTTTGATTCCCAGCCCAGGCCTATGCAAACCCATATGCTGAACTATGTCATAAGTGGTAATCTCCAGGATGGCTTGGCAGTGAAGGTTCTAATCTCCCATGTGAGAGGTCCCCAGTTTTCTCCACATCCACCCATGTGGGATGCAACCATGTTTACAACTAATGATGTACAACTATGGAGACTGTTCTGGGCCTTCCCTGCATCTCTCTCTCTCTCATCTTCTCTCAAACAATAAAATACATCTTTTAAAATAGAATATTTTTAGACATACAAAAATATCTAGATCTCAACAATATAAAATTAACATTGTCTAATATTCAATTAAAATAATGACCATAAATGGAAAGAAACAGGAAATGCAATCCATATAAAGAAAAATTAACCAATTGAAACTGACCGAAAAATGACAGAGATGAAAGAATGAGTAGACAGATATTAAATTAGTTATTATAAATATATTTCAAAGGTTTAAGAAACTACAAAAATGATTATACATATTAAGTAGAGATGTGGAAGATATGTTTAAAATTAAACTTCTAAGGAAGAAAAATACAGTGTGTAACATAAAAATATTAGTAAACTTTAATAAATAGCAATAGAAATCATCCAAATGAAACACACAAAAAAGCTAAAAAAACATATGAACAACATTAAGCTGTAGAACCATTTCAAGTGATACAGTATATATGTAATTAGAGTCCTCAAAACGGGGGACATTATGGGGCAGAACATTTTTGAGATAATGATAGAAAGCATTTTTCTAAAATAATAGAAATTATAGATAGATCCAAGAGACCAAAAACAAAACAAAACGAAACAAAACCTTAAGCATGAGAAATATGAAGAAATTGCACTGCAGTACATCACATCAAATTACTTAAAATCACTAATAAAGATAAAATCAATGAAAGAAAAAAGATACATTATGTCCAGAGGAATGAAGATAAGGATAACAGCAAATTTGTCATCAGAAACAGTGCATGGTAAAAGCCATGGAACAGGAGATGCTGGGATGGCTCAGTGGGTTGAACACTTTTTTGTAGCCCTGGGAGGTCAGAAGATTGAATCTGAGCCCTGGCCCTTGCGGACACATATGCTGAACTGGCGTATGCCCCCAGTTTGGTTCTCAGTGGGGTAAGCTTACTATGTGAGAGCTCCCCAGTTTGGCTCCTACCCCAGGCAGGAGGTCCCCACCTGTTTTTGCCTTGTGTAGCCCCACCCACATCTGAGGAATGAAACTACATAGAAAACTAATGACGTGCAACTATGTAGACTGCTCTGGGCCCTCTCTTTTCTCTCTGTCTCTCTCTGTCTCTCTCTGTCTCTCCCTCTCTCTTTATCAAAAACAATAAAAATAACTCATAAAAAAGTCATGGAACGATATCTTTAAAGGATTAAAAGAAAAAAATAAAATAAAATCTGTCAACTTAGAATTCTTTACCTAGCAAAAATGTCTATCAAAAACAAAATCGAAACCAATACTTACTCAAACACACAAATGATAAGTAAATTCATCACCAGCGGACCTGCTTTACAAAAAAAAAATCAAAGGAAGTCACTCAGGCAGAAAGAAAGTATTTAATACCAGATGGACACCTGTATCCACACAGGAATCAAATTGTGAGAAATGATAACATACGTAACAGCAAAGGTTTTATTTTTTTATCTAAAAATATATTATAGACCTAAAAGTAAAATTGAAACAATTTTACAAAACTTCTAAGAAAAAAAGTAGGGTTAAATCTTCATGACCTTGAGTGAGAACAAATTTCTCAAATATTACACTATAAGCACAATCTGTACAAGAACAAATTGATAAATTTGATTTCATCAAAATTAAGAGTGCTCTCTGAATGACACCATTAAATAAATGAAAAATAAGCTACAGACTGGGAGAAAATATTTGCAAAATTTACTATAGACTTGTCTCAAATTTTATTAAAAAAATTCTTAAACCCAATGGAAAAAATGGGCAAAGGATTTGGATAGACACTTCACCGAAGATGATATATAAATGACAAATAACTACATGAGAAGTTATTCAACATCATTACTCATTAACAAAATACAAATTATAACCAAATGTGCCTACCTCAATGCCATGCTTAAAATATAAATATTTTGGTAAATGAACTAAAATTACAATAAATATATTGAAAGTTAGGACCAAATGTTTCACAATCTTTGTTTTGAGCAATTTGAATGTATTCCTATCATTCAAAGAAATGTAAAAGTGGCACCAAATTAAATTACTTTTTGTTTAAGTAATTTAATAAATAAATGCCCAAGGCATTTTTAGAAGTAGGCAGGAAAATGTTAAAAATTTTATAATAGGGAGTGAACCATCATGATAAGAAAAGGGGTCAAATAATA
>PVKE010010761.1:0-41770 GCA_004027555.1 Craseonycteris thonglongyai | reverse complement strand
TTTTAAATTAAGTTTTATTTATTTATTTATTTGACAGAGATAGACAGAGAGATATAGAGACAAAGACAGAGAGAGAACTGAACTGGGGGCACTCCCCAGTACAGCATATGGTTCTGCACGGGCCGGGGCCGGGACTCGATCCCCGGTCCCCGGCGCTGCAAAGTGAGCACTTAACCCACTGAGCCATCCCGGCTTCCCCTGAGGTATGACATATTATTGATAATCTATGTACAGCATGTCGCAAACCAAACACACCCCATGTCTCTTGCCTTAATCTGCTCTTTCATCTATTTCAGATCTTGAATAATGGCCTTACCACCCAATCATTGCTCATCATAAATATGGAGCCATCCTTGAATCCTCCCTCCCTTTCCTTCCTTCCCTTGTATAAGAAATAACTAAGCCAAGATAGCTACTGGATAAGCATGTTAAAATGTAAATTTGATGTATGACTCCCTGGCCAAAAAATGTTTAAATAGATGATAATCCCCTGTAGTGTTTTTCAAATCACAGATTCTGACCAACTGGAAGGTCATGGCATTAATTTAGTGGATTGTGACTAGGATTCTTTAAAAATGAAATAGAACAAAAAACATTTGAGTGCACTGATGAGGGATAAATTTTGTGCTGTGAAATTCTTGTTTTAGCTATGTGAATATTATATTTGTAAAGGGTCACAAAATAAAATGTTTTTCTTCCTTATTCTGAATTAGGAGGTCAAAGGTCTGTCTTGGAGATGAAAGTTATGAACCTTATCCTGAGAAAAGAATGTGCATATACCTATACATATGATATTTTTATAATATTCTTTATCAAAGGGAACCCAGATTTCCAGACCTCATCATACTCGTAGACCCCTAGGGAGATTTTAGAGATAAAAAGCACTGATCTCCAAGGTAAAATTCAAATTCCTTAAGAAGGTGGGAACATTTGCCACCTGTTTACCACTGTGCTCATGCTGAACTAAAGAATTGAAAGTATTTTCCCCCTTCTTTTATCTGCCAGCTCCTGGTAATCCTTCAACTTCAGCTCAAACATTACTTATTCTTTGATTCTTTTATTCTGACTGTCCTTCTTCCCTTTGCTAGTTGGGGAGGTGCTCAACAATGTTTGTGTGAATGTGAGAATGAATAAAATGCTCACTGGACATTTATTATAGGCAGGTGGATCAGGGTAGTAAAGAGAACAGGCCCTGGAATCGGATGCTAGATTTTACTGCAGGCTTCTTCACTCACTAATTGTGTGAGCTGCAACAAGTAATTTAACTTCAGAGACAGTCTACACATCAACAAAATGAGAGTATTTGCTTTATAGCATTCTTGTGACTATTAAATGAGAATAGTATATATAAAGTACCTATATAGGGTTCTTAGCATGAAATATTTAATACATTTAGCCATAATTATTGCAAAATAATTGAAATCTATATAAAAATAGAATTGATAACTGCATTTATACTAAATATAGTACAAATTGTAAAGCTAGTTTTAGTTTTAAAAATTCTTAGTCTGATAAAGGCAGATTCACTAGCCTCAAAGCAAGACTATGTGGTGGATTTTCAAGTAAGTAAAACTCTTTTCTTGTAAAATTGTTTTCAAAACAAGTTTCTTTTATAAGTTAAGGTTCTTAGCCTAAAAACAAATTTGAGAACATTTTAATTCCAGTTTAACTCACAACTCAAGAATGGTTATAAAAATATACTTTCCCTATAAAGTCTTCAGATTATTTAACATATTGAACAAACAAGCAAGCTAGTCAAGAATGAGGTCAGGAAATAAAACCTTTGAAAAGATTCTATTTAGATAAAATCTTACTGTAGAATATAGGAACTCTCTAAGTACTTCCACTGCATTGCTATTGTTTGTTGAATCTAAGATGCCAATAAATTGTAAGACTATTCATGATTCTATGTACCACTGCATAATACAAAATGCTGATGATAAAATACTGTACCCACTTATTGTCATCCACTGACAACGAGATGAATTCCAATTCCAAATAAGTTCAATGTTAAAAAGAAAACTAACTAACCTTGGAATCAAGGACATACAAAATCTCTGTGTGTTAAATACTGTTTAAAATAAGATCTAGGGCTTGGACATATTCTGCTAAATTGTTTTCTCTGCTTTAAATTTTGACTCTTCTTTTTTTTTTTTAAATATTATTACCGGTATATTTTATTGTTAAATTTAATGGGGTGACATTGGTTGGTAACAATCAGATAGTTTCCCGATGTACAACTCCACATCACATCACCCATGCATCGCATTATGTGCCCACCTCCCAGAATCAGGTCCCCCTCCAACACCATATATCTGGTGCCCACGCCCACCTCCCCTCCCCAACTCTCCCTCCCCCCTCCTCCCTCCTTTCCAGGTAAACACCAAACCATTGAGTGTGTCCATAATGCTGGTGCCCTCTCCCTGACTCTTCTTTTTAAGAAACCTCTTATAAGCTCATCTTCTGTGCCTAGGGTAGGGCCTTACATATGTGTAGAGTAAGAGGTCAAAGGATATTTATATAATGTTCAATACTCAAATTTAGGGGTGGTTTAGTTGTAAGAACCAGAGGTGTTACAGAATAAATGATTATTTTCCAAGCTTAAATAATCGAGTGCTATTAAACTGACAATGTCTGTAACATAGATGAATCAATTTCACAAGTTTCACTTTTGGGTGGGAAACAAAAAAGCAAAGCCATCAATGGTAGATTTTATTGACAAACAGATGATATCAGTTAGGAACAAGAGCTGGTATTTCAAGGTCCTGTTTACCTGTCTATTTTGTCTACATGGTATAGTGTATACACTGTATGTAATACCAGTGTATACAATGAGTATTTTTAAATGTTTACGGAATGTTAACTCACTGCTAAGAATGCAATTTAATGGTATTCTTAAATGCTTACTGAATGAAGACAGTAAACTTAACTCATGGCTAAGAATGCAGTTTGATGGTATTTGTAGCAGCTTCAGATACCAATCATAGTTCCAATCACTGCTTTCCAATTTGACTACAGTTTGATGAAGGACAGAGAAGGATGGTTTGCCTTCAACTCCAGTTTCTGATCATGTTTGGGGGGCTTGTCCTACTATAACCCTTGCTGGAGCCTGTGTGAGGCTGTAGTCAGTGAGTACTTTGAGATAGTGTCCTCAGGCACACAAACACAGAGAGTCACCCTGCCATCCTCCACAATTCTGCACTCTTCCAGGGCAGCAGGTGTGGGCTGGGTCCTCTTTATGTCACTGGTGCCTATAGGGGTAGCTGGTCACAGTGTGAAGACACAGATGGGGAATTTACCTCACTGCTCTTCTTATTTAAAAGACCCACAGCCAATTCGTATCCAGAAAGAAAAAAAGGCAGAGGTGAGTGGCAGCATAAAATAGAGAAGTTAGTTAATTTATAGTAGATTCAAAGTATGATTTAATTATTGTTTGAGATAATATGAATTTCCAAAATGTAGACTATTCCTCTGGCCAACTGAGATTTTTGCATATATATGTATAATTACATGTTATATATTATACATACAGAGTTATAATATATAACCTTTGATATATATCAAAGTTAAATATTTCTTTCAAATTAGGTAATTTCCTCTTGTGTTAATACCTTAGTAAATTAACATGAGGTTAAAGAATTATAATTCAATATAAATATTTAAATGTAACATGACAGCCACTGTAATATTAAAAAATTGAAACAGAACTACCATTACTAAGGGATATGATTTAACATCCTTCCAGCATTAATTACATTCAGAGCTAAGTGTAAAGGTAGCTGTTAGTCGGGAACCTTTGAGCAGACTGACTAAACACAACTGTTGGCAAAACCAGTAGGCTAGCCAAACCAAAAACAGCAGGAAAAGCGGGCAGAGTGCAGGCATATCATCTAAGCAGGAATGGCAATGCTGGGGATTTATTTTTATCTCTGCTGCTGTTTCAAGCCAATTGTTATCTTTGCTTCCTAGGTATCAAGTAGGTTACAGAAGGGAAGTCTGCAGGAAGCATGTGCAGGTGAGCTGAAATTGCCTACTAATTTCAAATACTGTATAATTTAGTTCTTCAGACTCTTTTCCCCAGCCCTCCTAAAAAAAATAATTAAAATTGTTTTCTGAATGCTTTACTAAGTTTGGAAATGACTGTGAGAGAGAGAGAGTGAAAAAAATCCAACCTCCTTTAGAGTTAATTGCTCTACTGCAAGAGTTTTATAGCACCATTCATGTCTTTAAAGTTAGCATTTAAATGCTGATTAAGTCTCCCAGTCACTGTGCCTTTTAGGAAGACATACATTTAAAACTTGTTTGGCTGGCTATTTCATGTTTATTCTTAGAAAAGTGTGTGTGACTCAGTATTTTACATGAAAACTTATTACATGGGACTTACAGAAAATATTTTTTATTTTCAGTCCTTTTCTTAAAAATAATTTCTATTTTTTTTGTTTGTTTTTTTGTTTTGTTTTGGAACCTAAGAACCAAATACTCCTGCAAACAAATACAGTCCACCCTGTTCTATTTAAATATTTTGCTGTGTTATTTTATAGAAATTATTTTGCTGAATTCACAAATAGAATTTGATTTAAGAAGAAAAAAAAAATTTCTAAATTATATATGTAAAACTAACTTCCACTTTCTAAAGCCTCTGGGATTGCTGAGTCTGAAGTAAGTAATTAAATTAGAAAGAATTTTGGATTGACATTTTCATAAGAAATACTGAGTTAATAAATACTGGGGTCTGCAATCCCACTTACTGTGTGACAAAGTTAACATGCTCACTGTCCTCGGGCAGTCATTTCCTGAATATGAGTCCCTGAGGCTGTAGACAAGTATACTCTGCAAGGCAGCCACACACCACCAGATGTGGCCCTATTTGCTATAGAAAACCTTGCCGTTTCAGATTTTTTCTGAATTATAAACATACCACAGATCTATCTTTTTGTATATGTACACAAATTTTAATAGGCTTTCTGGAGTTTTACATACCTATTGGCAGGATATAGCATTTATCTACTGAAATCTTTGTTTAAAATGCTGATTCATGCTAATCAGAAATACACACATAAGCCTTGTTTCCTTATAATCTCGTTTCTACAGAAGTTCCCAATGGAGGGTTCTAGGTAAGTCCTACATTATTACTTTCTGAGAATTATCAGTCTGATTGTGTTTGTCAGACAGAGTGCCCTGAAGGTGGATCCCATGTCTTAGCCCATTCCTGTAAAGTATTCGGCACTAGTAAGGGCTGAAAGAATGTGCAATAAATAAGAAACAAGCAGAATAAATCTATTAGCACATCCACTGATTAGATACCTGTTTATAGTTTATTCTGAAAAATAATTGTTAGTAGACAACTGCCATTACTTGAAAATACTGAGTTCACTTGCTTTGAATACCTCTCCTTTTAAAACTGTGCAGTAATAGTGGGGAGAACTTTCCCCTGACGGTGATGTAGACCTAGAGTGTAGTCACAGCTCAGTGTCCACCAGCAGGGTATCTTTAGACAAGAAACTTTCAACAAACATAAAAATACAAAGTTCAGTTTTTAAAATTTCACTGGGATACATTTTTTGGTAAAATGTATTTTACCACATTTTTTGCCACATGTTCAGTACCCAGTTAAAATATAAAAGACAGAACTATTCTGATTTGTATAAAGTAGGGGTCCTCAACCCCTGGGCCACGCAGCAGCGGTATTAGAGTCTTATAGAAGCTCGAACCTTATCATGAATTGCTCATGAGAGGGATCTAAGGCTGTGCAGCTCCTTATGAGAATCTAATGCCTGATGATCTGAGGTGGAGCTGAGGTGGAGCTGAGGCAGTGATGCTACTAGCACTGGGGAGGGGCTACAAATGCAGATTAACATTAGCAGAGAGGTTTGACTGCACAGAGATCATAATAAATCAATCGATTGCAAACTTATATCAATACCCAAGCTCAGGTCTCCCACTGATTGTGCATTATAGTGCATTGCATAATTATTTCATTATACATTACAATGTAATAGAAATAAAGTACACAATAAATGTAATGCACTTGAATCATCCCAAAATCATCCCCCCACTCCCATCCCCATCCATGGAAATACTGTCTTCCACAAAACTGGTCCCTGGTGCCAAAAAGGAGGGGACCACTGGTATAAAATTTACCTGTCAAGAAAGGTGTACTACACCAACCAATACATCCCTCCGACTATTGCAACTTGAATACCTCAATAACTGTAGCTTACATGACTCTTACCAGCTACCTGTTCTGTTTAATTACAATCCTCTATAGAAATGGATAGTCCTATAGAAATGGAAACCTTTAGTTAAAGAGTAGCCTAGGTATGGATTAGAACTGTGAGAATAATTGGTTAACTCATATTCATCAAAATCAATAAGGCATTTTTGGCTGATTTATGTAGCTCCTGATATTCATGAGTTTAGAAATCACAATCAACTGCTGCTGTTGATATTTCCTGCTCTTTTTGAATCCATAAAAATGCCTTCAATGACCATTCAATTTCCTGAATGCCTTCTTCCACTAAGGAAAAGGGGTGAGATGAACTGTAAAAGACACAATTTAATTTTTTATGCTATAAAAGCTGCTGCCCAACTGTGATGACAAAAATCCAGATAATCAATAATTCTCAGAATTTTTACTCTTTAAAAGTATACTGCCATCCTTTGTTTAATGTTCCAGCCTGCATTTATTTAGAGGAAAGCTTCAACCTAAGAGAACATGTTCAGGCACAAAAGTAAATATGCTTAAAAGCTAACTTGCCAAGACCCAAATTCTGACCTTCTAAAGACATTACCGGAGGGAAAAATTCTATAATTAGTAACAAGGAACAGCATAATCATGCAGTGCTTAGCATCAGGGAAATGTGATATAATATTAACACTAAATGTTCACTTTTAAAATGGTATTTTAACAATACTTCAGTTATACTTCAAATATGCCTACATATGACACTGCATGATAGTTATCGTATATTTTCAATCACGTTTAATGTAAAAGCTGTAAATGCTATAGTTGCCAAACCATTTCTAGAAAAATTTTCAAAGTTTCTGAAACACTGTATTAAAAAATGACTAAAATTTTCTCAGTAAAAAAAAAAAGTATCTTTTGTGGGAAATCTAATTTAAACCTTCCATTTAAAAGTTCTAAACATTTTCCGCACAGGAAAACTCTTCAAAGTTTATAAAGTAATCAGCACATGCAAAGTTAAAGTATCATGGCTCTCGAGAAAAACAGAGGAGCACTGTACAGAAGACCCTCACATTTGTGGCTCTGCATATTCCCTGTGGGCTGTGCCAACCCACTCTCTCCCTTGTAATGACTCTTTGTTTTTACAAAGTCCCAAAGGGCTGGTGAGAGAGAGCTCCGCAAAGAGTTGGGGGAGGGGTGGATGGCATGCAGCTGCGGGCTCTGAAACAATGCTGAGTCCATATATTTTGTTCCCAGTTAGAATAATAAAAAAGGGACTGGGGTGGGGGTGGGATCAAGGAGACAGAACCCAAAGTAAGCAAAGTAAGCAAACTAGGGCCAAGCATTCCATAGCTCTAGGTCAGCTTCCTTCCCCACCTATCCCTTCACCTTCTTTACTAAATCCAATAACCAATCATTTTAGTTAGAAAGCTTATGTTAAAATTCAAACACCCATTAAAATTTAAACCTATCAGTTATTTATACTTAAGTTACTTTTATCAATGAACTATATTCAGGCTAGGATAGAGTAGGAGCTTGCAAAGATAACCTGGGGAAGCGTGGTGGCATGAGATAGGAAGGCTTGGGGGAAGTAGGTAGGAGAATTTAGAAAAGGATGTCTAAGATCTCAACTAAACTACCTACTTTGCAATGGTGCCTGGGGGAAACTGATATGCCAGAGAAAACCATATTCCTTTGAAGACTGCTAAAAGCTGCATGTGTCTGAATCAAGAGTGTGAAAGCCAGCACATGTTAGTTCCTCATTATTCAGTTTAACCTGGTGCCACCTAAGAATATGTCCTTCATTCACATTGCCCTGGTCTCCATGTCCCAACTGGGAGAGCGAATCAATGCAACAGCTGCTAGTGAGGGGAAAGCAGCTCAAACCTTACTCTCCTAGGTCTTACCCTCTCTTTCCTAAATCCATGGAGCCGAGCCCTCCAGGGCTCATGGACTTAAAATTTTCCAGAAAACTCAAGAAGCCTTAAATAAACAACTGAAACTAACACCTCACAGAATCAGCATGAGCTAAAGACTAGTACCTAAACAGCTATAAAAAAAAATTTAGCACACTGCTTATTCTACTTAGTGTCCCTTTCATGAGTACACAGTAACTGGGAGAGAAACAAAGGATTTCATTGTAAAGCTATTGTGTAGAAAGGCTCTGATATCCACACACACACAGCTCCTTCAAGTAAGCATTACACAAGATTTAAAAGTACTCTTAGTTGGTGTTGAATGATAGTAATCTCTTGACTCTTGAAATTTCATTTTCCAGTTATAAAGTTTAGAAAGATATTTATTTACATGAAATTTTTACATTTTGTGACACAATAAAAAATCACAAGTACATATGTAGATGTATATTAATAGTAAGTAGAAGCAGATATATAATCTTCCCCCTCAGCTCATCTTTTTTTAAATTTTTTTTTATGGCTTTAAAATCCATTTATAGATATTCGAACTCTCCATACTATAGCCCAGAGATCCCTGACCTTTTGGCACTAGGGACCACTTTTATGAAATATAATTTTTCCACAAACTAGGTGGGAGGGAGGGATGTTTCAGAATGATTCAAGAGCTTTACATTTAGTGTGCACTTTATTCCTATAATTAATACACTGTAATATATAATGAAATAATTACACAACTCGCCATAATGCAGGATCAGTGGGAGCCCTGAGTTTGTTTTCCTGCAACTAGATAAAGATGGTCCCACACAGTGCCAGGAAAGAGGCATGAATGGAAATGGTAAATAAAATAATGGACAGGCCATGTGCGGACTAAAATTAGTATGGATTCTGACTTAAAGCCTGCTATCAGATGCAGCTATACAACTGAAGTACATCAACTCACTTACCACTATAAAGCCTGCCACCAGTGGCAGCTTGTCAGTTGCCACTCATTGATAGGGTTTTGATGAGTCTGCAAGTAATAGATTTGTTATGATATCTGTGCAGTCACACCTCTCTGCTAATGTTAATCTGTATTTACAGCCTCTCCCCAGTGCTAGCATCACTGCCTCAGCTCCACCTCAGATCATCAGGCATTAGATTCTTTCTCATAAGGAGAACTCAAACTAGATCCCTCACATGTGCAGTTCATAATAAGGTTTGTGTTCCTATGAGAATCTAATGCTGCTGCTGAGCTGACAAGAGGCAGAGCTCAGACAGTAATTCGAGAGATGGGGAGTGGCTATAAATACAGATGAAGCTTCGGCTCACTTGATCACTGCTCACCTCCTGCTGTGTGGCCTGATTTCTAACAGGCCATGGACTAGTACTAGTCCGTGGCCTGGGGGTTGAAGAGCCTGGCTACAGCCAGGATACTGAGAAAAATTTAAAAATGCATATTAATTTTGGTGAAGGAATGAGTGAGTCTAGTAATAGCAATAGTAATAAATAATAGTGATATTACTATAAAGCTTATCATTTATTATAAACACAAAATTCATAGGTGATTTTATTAGGAGTTATCGTTTGTTATATTTTTTAATGCAGCAATAAAACAGACACAATGCTTTGTTTATTCTATGTACTGGAAAAACTCAATTTTCTATTTACATATTTAATTTCCTAATATGTACAATAAAATAAATTAAGTCTACAGACAGCAAAAGTTTAACAGAAACAACAATCACATAATCACAACTTTCCTGAAATTAATAATATTTTATGACTTAATTGTGGTAAATAAAACATATTTTCATAGTATTTTGATCTATGTTACACTTCAAAAATAATATTAAAAAATTAAATTACCCATGATTTGGAAAAATTACAATAAATATATTTAAATTATTAAATAAATCAAGAGAATTCAAGAGTCTTAAAAGTTTCAGAAATCTATATTTAGTCATCACAAAGTTCACAAAATGAATGACATTATATCAAGAGGCATAAGTAAAAACAAATTTTAAGAGTTAAATATAATAGTAAAAAGAATACATTTTCTTGCTAAATCAATAAGAATACTCACCCCTTGGAGCCCTTGGAACTGAATTGAAGGTCGAAAAGGAATTAAATTCTGTTAAAAGAAACATAAGAAAACAAAGAGGTCAAACTTGGCTACTGTGACACAGAATTAAATGTTTAAAGTTTAAATCTGTGCATTTCCTCAGTTCTATAGTCTGTGAAACTATCTTTTCATTATATACTTAGGTTTATATGTCTGTATTAAGATCCTTGTTAAACATTATCACACAGTAGACATTTCTATGAATCAAGCAATCAAAAGTATCTTTTGCCTGTGTAGCTTATCAGGTTTTTTAAAATGACCAACATGATCTGGCAAGAAATGATTAGTATACTAATTCAATTTTACATTAAAAATATATAGAGATTCTTGTTTAGTTTCTTCCTATGTTTTTAAAAGTGGTGGGGAAAGGGAAGACATAATTGGAGGAACTTTGCAAACCTCTTAACAGGATGCTAGAAATGTAATATTAAAGAAATATTTTTAAAAAGAAAGAAAAAAAGAGAAATATTTAAAACTTAAAGAAATATAAAATTACTGTATTTGAGAATGAATAGCAGTGCCCCATCTTTTTTTCACCCATTTTACCAGATTAGTTTTTAGTTGAGGATCAAAGAGGTTACCAATTTCCTCACAAGATTCTCACCAGAATATAATTTCTAGAATAATGATTTATTATGAGTTCTCATAGCTTTAATATTTTATCATGTATTTAGAATAAAAGCTATAATTGTAAATACCTACTGTAGTCTCAGGCATGACTTCCTATATCCAAAGTTGCCAGTATGTTTTTCTATGGTAATGCTTTTCCAAATTGCTAACAGAAAATTCATGGGGAAATCAAATATGAGTAACATTTAATAACAACACATCAGCCTTGGATATAAAGGTGTTAAGAAAAAAACTATTCTTTACACCATTATATCCAAAGCTAATGCATAAAAAAAGCAACAGTGATTTCTGGTTTCATCTCTACCTCCAGTAAAAATACAGAGGTAGGTACCCATCAACCACTGTACATTACCTACTACTTCCAGTGTCTCCCCAAAACTCTGCAGATTGAAAAGTGTATTAGTCAGGATTATAATAAACTAAAGAGAAATAAGGAAAGAATGAAAACTTTGCTAAAGGATAGACACCTGAATATAAAGTCATGTAGTAGCATTCATTAATCATTCTATTATTTATTTATATAAATGGATAAACGTCTTCTTGGAGAAAACATAATAGGTACTATTATTATTGTTCTGCCATCCTAAAATGATCATTTTAACTTCAGGTTGATCAGCTAACTCAAAGTACTACTCATAATAAATTCATTTCTTGGTGTGGATAATGCTTGAAATTTTAAAATAAGTTTTAGTAGTGATTCATTCTAACTCATGATCTTTTTGTTTGTTTGCAGAAGTTTTTTTATTTATAATTTATTAATTTTATTGTTAAGTTTAATGGGGTGACATTGGTTGCTAACAATTAGATAGTTTCCAGATGCACAAGTCCACATCACACCACCCATGCATCGCACTATGTGCCCACCACCCAGAATAACTCATGATCTTTTATGAAAATATAAAATATAGACTAATGCTAACTTGAATTTCCTTAGAGGAACACCCGACACAAACCTACTTTCCATAGCTAAATTTCTTCCTAAAGTAATGGCAACAGGACTGCAGAAGCCCAGGGTGCCCCTCTTCTTGTGGAAATGAGGTGACCCTACAATTTGGGTAACAGGTTCAGGCTCCAGTTTTCACAATATTTAAATCAGCCTTGCCTCCTGGCTCTCCCTTCAAATCAAACACTGAACATCTCAGAGGCTGGTTATACTTTCCTACATTACTCCTTGAAACTTATAAGCTGTCTTCAGCTCACCATTAGAATTTGAAGTTCTCTATCAAGTTCATCAATTCCTCTTGGTCAAGCAAATGCTAACTTTTCTCATTTTTCAAATTGCTCACTTGTCCGCTTCCTGGACAAGTGGATATCACCACTTCCTTTATACTTAGAGACACCAGCCCTATTAATAGTTCTTAAATCATGCCTTTCATTTCAAAAGCTGCGCCCTTCCCTTTCCTCTTTCTAGATCCACTCCTTCATGGAGGCTCAGCTTTCCTATTCGGTGATGACGTGGCGTCTCTTCACTATCCTTTACTTGCACTTCTATACAACCTGCTACCTATCACTGCCTAAAATAGTTGCATTAGAAACTCTCAATGATAGCAAAACTGGCAGACACTAAACCATCCCACCCGACACTGGCACTTCTTTCATATATTTCTGGCAAGGGCACTTCTATATTTTTGGTTCTCTGGGCTTGTAACCTTTAAATTTAATTTAGAGCCTCTTCTCCCCCTAGTTCCTACCATATTATATTTGTCAATTACAGGCCACTAGAATCACGGAATTCTGAATCCAGTGATAATATAGTTAATGTCACTCCCCTCCTCCCAACAGGCAATGTGTCCCATTAATAACTAAGCAGAGACCAGAACCCAGGACTCAATCCTATTTTGCCATGCTGCTTTTCTTCTACCTTGTGCTCTGTACACACCACTATGAGAGTCAAGAACATGGGGGGCCTAATCTTTCATGCCAGAGAGTTCACATTTTAGTGAGGAACATTAGAGAATGATTAAATAATAGGCTAAGTACTAAAGGTAGGTGTAGTAAGAACTCTAAAAAAAACAGAGTATGGGTTAGAGGAAATACTAGAAAAGCCAAAGGTCTTGTGGAAAAGATGGATCCTGGGTAGCAATTTAGAAAAGACAAACTAAACTCCAAGGGGAGAGAAAGTACCCTGAGGGGGGAAGAAAAAAAAGCAAACAGGAGTGGGTATTATGTGGGCAGAGGGCAGGTCTCTCTGTGTGTAGAGTTCTTTCATGCTTGAAACACTACACAAAGGATAAGAATTGGACCTGGAGATCCCTGCCTAATCTTCCCTGACCTCAAAATTTGTCTTCAGTTTTAGCTTCTATCCACTACAGCATAAATAGGATGGTAATTTAAATTTCAGACCTTGAGATTTCAAAAGGTTTATCACCCTGTGAAATAACCCTACCCTAATCCCCTCCATTACCCCTGAAGGGAGGGCCTTTAAGTCTTGACTTTTCCATGATAAACAATTGGAGGCTCTCTACTTTTTTGGGGGAAAGAAAAGTGAGTTGCTGAAAAAGTGTTTCAGGGAAATCAGCTCTTTCAATCATGTGTAAGAAGGATGGAGAGGCAAGAATTGGAGCTAGAGAAAAAAAAGGATTAGAGATCAGGCTCCAGGGGATGCTTTATTTAGAAATACTCTGGTGATAAAGGCCTAAATTAGTCTGAATTCATCTGGAGCATCAGGAGTTGGTGGAATGAAAAGACATTCCCAAGGAAGATTGATAAAATGTACTGAAAGCCTGAACATCATGCACCAAAGAAAAATGAAGCAAAGGTGGCTCCGGCTCCCAATCATTATTTCTGGTCAGTCAGACCCAGACTTCCTCACATCAAACCCTTAGTCTCTACTTTGAAAGCCCCTGGCCTATCTCAGACCCTTACTACTAAGCACCTGAATAAAGGCCTTCCTCTGTTCCTTCAGCTCCTTCCAAATGCTGCTCATCATTCAAATAACTTGCATCTCTTTCAGATACCACTCTTGGCATGTTACACAGCCTGAAGTGAATTTCAGCAAAGCAAAGTAAAGCAAACCAAACTCCTCCACATAGAAAAGAGACCCTCCATCTGTACAACCAACCAATTTCATCTTCCATTTTCTCCCAACTGTGGTTCAGCCTTGTTAACCTTTGTTTTGAAAATGTTTTCTTAATTTCTACCTCCTTCCTGTTTCTTCCCAAGCACATTCTGCCAATCCACACTAATCATTTACTTGACATTCCAAGTTAAGATTAATTCCCTAAGCTAGGTCTTCCAAGTTAAGATTAATTCCCTAAGCTAGGTCTTCCTTTGAATAAATCAGGAATCAAAGACTCAATATATTTAAGGACATAAGGCAGGTAAATGTGAGAGACAGAGTGTAAAGAAACAAAGAAGAGTCAGTACCTAGAGAACGAATGCTCAACCTAAAAAGGATCCAAATTTTAAAATGTTAAGCCTGGGGAAGCCGGGATGGCTCAGTGGGTTAAGCACTCGCTGTGCAGCCCCGGGGACCGAGGATTGAATCCCGGCCCCGGCCCGTGTGGACCCATATGCTGAACTGGGAACTGGGTTGTGCTTCCCATGTAGGAGGTCCACTTTTTTTTTTGCCTCATTACCTGAATTTAGAACCTCCTGATATGCTTATAGTTCTATCTGTATTGTTTACATAGCTTTGTAATGCACAGAGCATTTTTATACTCACCATCTCAAGTGAACCTCTTAATACCAGTCCTGGGTAGTAGGAAGACATCATTATCCCTCATTTCAGAGGGAGACAGACAAGTCTACAGCAGGTAAAGTGTGTTGCTCAGGGTCACCACACTAGTGGATAGCAGAGCTGGACCTCAAACTCAGCCCTCTAAATCCCAAATACAGAACTCTTTCCTTCTCTTGCCTCTGTAGCAGGTTACCACTGCCTACTGCTCAACATTTAAAAGCCCTTAAATGCTCATTCAGTTCTTCTGGCATTTTGTTTAAAGGATAATGAATTTCATAAGAAATACTTTGTTTTTGTCAAAAGGGCCATGTATAATATAAGAACATATATAAATACTGGTGTTAGCATTTTTCTTTTACAAAGTAATAAAACCCTCATCAATGGAATAGTGGGTGCTTATCCAAATAGGACAAACTAAGATTACTGTTACTAAAAGATTCCTTTAAAATACCTGACAATCTAGAAGAGAACAATACTAAAGAGAATCTTAAATGATTTATGGATTTTAATCCCAATTTTAGATAAGATGTTAGTAGGCTATAGTTCTTGAATGTTTTTTAAAAAATGCAACAGGGGGGAAGCCGGGATGGCTCAGTGGGTTACGCACTCACTTTGCAGCGCCGGGGACTGGGGATCGAATCCCGGCCCCGGCCCGTGCGGAACCATATGCTGAACTGGGAGCTCCCCCAGTTCAGTTCTCTCTCTATCTCTGTCTCTGTATCTTTCTCTCTCCCTGTCAAAAATAAATAAATAAATAAATAAAAGTTACTAAAAAAATAAAAATAAAAATAAAAATTAAAAAAAAAAATGCAACAGGAGACAGCTAGAACTCTATTGTCACTTATGCATTTTACCACTGTGTTAATGGGCTAGCTACCAGAAATAAGTTCTAAAAGTCAATACTATTATAAGCAAATATCTCAAGCATGTTAGTTTTTCTACTAAATGTTTTTAAATCTAAGTTTAACTGCACAAACATGACCTGACTCATTGTATATTTTTAAAATGCAATTCAACTTTAAAATACTATGTAATTATAGATGGCCAAATATGGCATTGCTTGTTTTAAAATAATGTTTAATTTACTAAGTACATTCTCATACAAATGAGTTTCAATGGGGCTTCAACTTTTGATTTTCAACTTTAATACTTGCATCAAGTAGCTCTTTTAAAAATCAAGTAACTCTAGGATTTAACTGAATAGTAGTAGTTGAGTTATAACCTACGTAAGATTGTGGTTTGGTATCTTTATTCAGCCAAGAAACAATACAAACTAGACTGGCTAGGGAAACTCCTATTGACAAATGTTTGCACAACCTGATAAAGGTGGTATTCTGCAGTGAAGAAATTTCTGTCAAACTTAGTCCTTTCACTGTTTTTAGAGCTCCTTCAATTAACCCTCTGTAGCTCAGAGGTCTATAGGGAAACATAGGGCATTCTTAAACACAGAATAAAAGTGTAAGCAATACTAAAGTGCACAAAAGTTTGGTTATACTCTTGATATTTGCCATTATAAGCCAATTCTACCACAACAAAAATTGCTTTATGACCAAAGAAATCTGTGCACATTATTTCCAAGGACTATTTCTTGCAATATATCAGGAGTATAAAAGTAATGTGTAATTTACTAAGTAATATTAATTTTACTGAGTAATATTAATTTCTGATAGGATTCTCTTAGAGTGGGAGAGAGAGAAAAGCTCAGAATTCTTTAAAGTTGAATTAAAGAAAATTATCCTATAAAAGTTTTAACTATCTCTTAATTATTTACATATTGCTTATCCATGTAGAAAATCAAATCTATGGTTACTTTTATGGTGTCAATCACCATTGTTTTTGTGAATATACAAATTTAATAAATATCATCCTGGGCCTAGAAAAAAGAGATTTCTCTAAGAAACATATTACAATCCTTCTAACTTCATTCCCTAAGGTTAGAGGTGTACTTGAAAAAACTTTTGCTTCCTTTCTGAACCTATTATGGAACTCTGACTTAACTTAAAGTTAACTCTTGAATTATTATTGGATACTTAATTCAAAAATTATTGAATTATTTAAAATCAACCAACAGGCATTTATTAAACACCTGATATTTATCTGAATACATAAGCTGTTATAAATTATGATAAAGTAGTACTAACAACAACAAAATTCCAAAAATCAAATAATTTTGGAACTCTCACCAAACCAGAAAACTTCCTATAAATGGTGATAGGTCAGGTGACTGCTTTAAGTGGGATTATTTTAAGAAATAATTATAACTACCTAATTATTATTTGTTGAGTGCTTAAAAATTTGTCAGGCATTATAATCATTTTTACTATCACTTCTAGGAATTCTCAGAACACCCTATAGGGTAGTATTATTTCTACTTCTCAGGTAAACCTTATGCATTACCTACTGATACAGTTAACAGGAAACCTGGGACTAACCATGGCCTGTCTCACTTTAAGAACTGTGTTCATACCCACCACTTTATACAGCTAGCTTGTCCTGCCCGCCTCCTTAACAAGTTACATAAGATGTGAAATATCTGAAAGCTAGAGATTTAAGACATGATAAGAACTAAGAGCTTTTGGGGGGATCACTTTTTTTGGTTTCGTACTATAGCTTAAAACAGGCACTTGAATTTGTTCCCCTTGTGCAAGTAAATAGTAAAAAGTGTTTATGATTTTCCCTGGGATACAATTTGTATATGATAGATCATCTTTCTTTCATAAGGTACTACAGGAAGTACCATACCACTTTAATAGCTTGTGGCTATGATTTAATTTGAAAAGTCATTTTACTCTATTCTTTAAAACATCTCCTGATAGAGAACCCAGACTATCTAATAATTATATATATTTTTAAGATTTATTTTATTGTTTTTGACAGAGACAGAGAGAAGGGGGAGGGCCCAGAGCGGTCTCCCTAGTTGTATGTCATCAGTTTTCAACATGGTTTCGTTCCACATGGTTCCACAGGTGGGCAGGGGCTATGCAGAGGGGGAGGTGGGCTGGGGGCCTCCCACATGGGAGGCACGCTTCCCCACCTCCCTGAGCCAGGGGCCCAAACTGGGGGCCTCCTGCAGGGAAGCACTCCCCAGTTCAGCATACGGATTCACATGGGCCAGGGCCAGGATTCGATCCTCTGTCCCCAGGCTGCAAACAAGTGCTCAACCCACTGAGACATCCCAGCTTCCCCCTAATAATTATATTTTAACCACTGCATTAAAAATAATCTAGGCAGGGAAAGAAGATGAAAGAAAATTGGAGCTAAAGCAGGAAATAGCATAGGAAATCAGATTGTTAATCCTGAAGAAATCAAATATTCTCAGCTCTTGTCATAAACTGGCAATATATTTAGAATGATATCATAAATGTGAAATTTAGAGATAATCTACAGCTGCCTTAATAAAGGGTATCTCCTTCATTGCCTCCAATGTTTTATAAGACGCCCCCCCCCCCAAAAAAAAGCATTAGGCATCACAAAATCTAATATTTTATTTTGTGACTCAATCCAACCTTGCCCATAGAAGAAACTCCTCTGCAGATTTGGATGAACCAGATTAAAGAGTACATGGAATAAAGAATAATTTCTTCCTAGCCATTATAGCATAGAAAAGAGTGGAATTTAAAAAGGATTGCCAAAACAGTAGTGAGAACAGGTAAAAAACCTAGTCTATTTAAATACAATCCTTGTTTTGAAAGATAACTCCTGGCAAACTCTAGCTATCTGATGTAGGCCAAATTTTTAAAAACATTGTTGTTTTAAATCTTACTATTTCAAATGGCTCTTAAAGAAACACGGAAGGCAAAAACTAACTGAATAACCAGCTAAAAAGTTACTGTTCAAACCAACAATACTTGAAGGATTATATTCCATCACTTTTTTCAAGAGAGAGCTTAGTGTGGGCTTCATAAATGTATAAGCTTACATGTCAAATCTGAGTATAAATGTAAATGAAGATTTACTCTTTGGGATCATAATCTCTAGAACAGAAGTGTAAGAAGAAGCAGTAAAATAAGCTTGGATTGAAAGATGAAAGTTATTTTTAAAATACTAGACATTGATAAAATGAAGCATCAAAAACACTTTTCCTAAGGGAGCTGATGGAAAACTTGCAACCAGGAAACTACATGATTATACTTAGTGTTTTAAAAAGATTACCGTGGCTGCTGTGTGGAGAACAGATTATGGAGAAAAGAGTGATAGCTTGGAGACAAGCTGGAAGTCCATGGTAGTGATCCTCAAGACAGGTTATGGTGGCTGGGAATGGAGCAGGTGTGATTGATGGGGTTAGATTCAGATGTTTGAAGATTGACAGGACTTGAGGAAGGATCAAATAAGTAGAGAAAAATGGAGATAAATCAAAGATTACTAGTCAATTAGTAGGCAATTGATAAAGAGTGCTGTTACTGAAATAGGAAACACTCAGGAAGATGTAGGTTTGAGGAATGAAATCAAGAATTGTATTTGGATATGTTACGGTTTAGATACCTATTAAACTTTGATAAGGAGATGAGGTGTTGAAAATAAATGCCTAGAATTGGAGGAAGGTCAGAGCTGGAGATAAATATTTGGAAGTCATTAACCTATAGATGGAATTTAAATACACAGGGCTAAGATGAGTTCACCTAGGCAGAGTGAATAGAAAAAGAAGGGAGCTGGGATCTCTACCATTCAAAAGCTAGGCTAGTCAGCAGAAGAAACTGCGAAAGAGTAGGCAGGGAGGCAGGAGGAAAATCAGGACAATTGTTTATAATAGGAGTGGTCAACAGGATGGAGTACTGGTAAGGTCAGATTAAGACAGGAACAGAAAGATGACCACTGGATTGGTAACAAGTGACCTAGTCATGTGTGATCTTAGGAGTGATGACCTAACTGGAGTGGCCTGAGCAGAGGATGGGAGGTGAAGAAGCAGACACTGCTTCTCAGACACATTCTCAAACATAATCATTTTCTTTTTAGGTGTCTCAAATGAATGAAGACCGTATCGCTTTTTTTTTTTCTTTCATATGTCTGCACTTTCTTGATGGCAGGGACCACCTATGACTTACTCAGCTTTCTATCTCCAGTGGCTAGTTCTGTGTTTGGCACATGTCAGGTTAACCCAGGCTAGCTCAGGTTAACTCAGGGCCATGAACCAACAACGCCCATTAACTAGTCCATGACAATGTTATGTGCATGACAAATTCATTATATACTCATGATTTTTTGTTTTATTTTTCATAATGAAGCCATCAAACAAATTAAAAAAAAAAAAGAATCGAAACACTAAAACAAAAATGGAGGTAATCTTGAAGTGAAAATGTTGACCCTTTCAAGGTCTTCAGGAATCATTTCAAAATGATACTTAAAATGTACATCCAAGCATGACAGAGAATAATTTAATGTTTCAATAATCATCAGGAACAGAAAGCACAGGTCTCATTTTCATATTAAAATCAAATTCGATTTTCACATTATCTGCATTCTCCAATGGTCTTAAGTGCAATTTATAGAGAAGGTTCCTAAATAAAGGAAATCCATTAAAATACAAAAAAAAATTTTAAATCCCTGCTCAAAATCAAAATTTCTTCTCCCTAATTAATTTCAACTTCCCCCCAAGTATCACCAATCCCCAAAATTTCAATTCAAATGTAAAGTTTTATTTGAGACATATAAACAATAGAGCACTGTTCTAGACTAGCCTCAGACCCCCAAATATACTTCTCGAATATAAAACATCAAACCTAAATCTCTTAGTCACCAAAAAAAACCAGAGTGAATGTTCACTAAAATGGTAATTACCATCTTTATCTCTCCCAACCCACTCTCACGCTGTTTCTGATTTCCCCTTTTCTACTAAGGGTGCCTGCCCCTCCTAGTACTGATAGCTAGAAATTTTAATTCAACCTTATTCCTTCAAAACTTGCTCATTAAATTCTATAGATTTTATTCATGTCTAATGCCCCCATCTCTGGTCTGGACCCCATACTTTTTCATATCTACTTCCTTCCAGATTTTCCTTATATTCATTATGAATACCAAGGCCAGAATAATCCAAAAGCATAGCTAAAATCACCTTAAAATTTGTATGCAGTGTCTCCCGAGTGTAGATGGAATAAAAACCAACCTGGTCCAATCTGCCTTTCCTCTCTTAAATCCAACTACCGGTACTACATTTTTCTCCTACACTCCAGATTAAGTTCCTTACAATTCTCAGAGCCTGCCCTAACTTTTCTGCTGTCCTTTCCTTGCCTGTGCCATTCCCTTTGCTGGAAATGTAGTACCCCATTCAGTCTCTCTGTTTCTCTATGCCTGTTAAAATCTTGCTAAAATCCTTTAAGACCCCAGGACGTTTTCTAGACCAATAACATAAAATCCCCAATAAGAAAAGAAATGTATGGCATTTGTCTAACAATCCAGCTACTGTGAAACTAGAAACCAAGTACTCTGACTGTAGAGTCCAATTCCTGGTACTAATTTGATTCATGAATCTTTAGGGAGTATACAGCCTAATTAATGAGATTCTCTCTTCTTATATCCAGTATTATACTGCAAGGCATGAAAATGCTAGGTTTGGCCTTTGTTGGCAAAGTATTAATGGTGATACTTAAGCCAGTTCTCCCTAAAGATTTAACATGGCTCTCAAGAGCCATAATCCCACAACACAATGTACAGATAGGTAAATACATTTGAAGGGAGGGAGGGAAAGAAAGAAAAAATAAAACAATTATTCCTGGTAAATCAGACCTGAGTTATGCCCTGTTTCTCAGCTTCAATTTGGCTGTGGAGACATGGCCATTAATTAATTATATTCTACTCCAGACCTTCTTTACTAGATTTTTGCCTAAGGTATGCAGGAGAGTCAAATGTGGGGTTATACACATATTTTCTTTATTCTAAACCTTAGTTCATCTGAAATGCAGAAATGCCCACATCACATTTTAGGGACATCTCAAATATTTCAAATACATTTGGCCGAACTGGCTAATAAATGCGTTAGACTCTGGTGCCAGGTTCCTGAGCCCCTCTGTGGTCACTGCGAATTGTTAAAGTGACCCAAGCACTGCTTTATATGAAATTCTCATGTTCCTCCCTCTGGTGGGTTTATCACAAATTACCTAATAAGTGCTATGAGCACAGCTCCCAACATTTTCTTACACGCACAGAGCAAATGGAAAGGTTTGGATCTGGTGATTGTCCTCAGTAAGCTTTCCTGTAAATCACTCCAAGAATTCTATGCCCCTTTCCTTTTAAATTTTCTTGGACATGTTCCAATCCTTCACATTCGTTTTTTTATTTCTCCTCCCAATTCTGGTGCCAAGATTCCCTGTCTATCTTTTTAGGCAATCTGGTTACTGCTTTTCACTGGCAGAAGCACCCTTCTTTGCATTGGGCAGCTGATCATTTGAATAAACTTTTCAAACACTGAAATATGGAGCACATACTTGACTTTACTTGATAAAAAAACATTTTAAGATCAAGGTCAGCCTGAACTTGATTAACTTATTTAAATTAAGCCTGGCTACATTTAAAAAGTTCAACAAAAGAAATGTGCTAATGCAAGCTTTGTTTTACTTAAACATGTCCCACGACTGGCACCTCTGTGCTGAGAGGTCTGGATGCTTTGAATGGTACCTTCAGGAGAACAGGGTCTTCTGTAATATTTATAAGATAGAGCATTGAAAACACACACTCAAAATTGTTTCAGGGCAGGCAGAAAAAGGAAGAGATAACAGTGAGGTATTAGTCTTTTCTGTGCTTTGAACTACAATTAATCAAATGCTTAAAAGTTCTAATAGAATGAAAGGCTCAGGAGAGGAAATCACCTATTTCATGGCCTGTGGGAACAGTGATTTTTAAGGATCAAATAACACTTTAAAGGGAACTACTGCGAAGGACAGTGACTTTGGTAGTTTAAATAAGACTTTATGCTTTGATTGGAAATAGTATCTGGTAATATTGAGAGACTGAATTCCTTGTGCAAAATTAAACAAGTATATTTGTACAAACTTTCAAAACACTTTTTCCTAGAAGACACAAGTCAGGGCAGAAAAATTAAGCCAATAAAGTTAACAAGAGAATGTGGTAACAGAATCCTCCTTAAAGGCATTCTGTTTTCTCATTCTCAGGCATAGAGACTGAATGGCCAGACCCCTGACCCCCAATACATCTATGCAAGACTATGTAATAGTTTGGTAAACATGATATTATTTGAGACACCACCTTTGAAACTGGGTAAATGATTAAAAAATAAATAAGTAAATTGAGAGGATTAGCAGTGACAGAATCTGAAAACAGTATTTTCATAAGATTTGTTAGTACAAATGACTTACCGGTACTCTAATGTAAATGTAAAGCCAGCTACATTACTGAAGAAATTAAGATATATTTTAGAATTTTGGGTTTTAATTTTAAATAGTTTTAGAATACATTTGGGAGAAATACATAATTACAATAAAATATGCTCACTTAAAATATGTAGCGTGCATATGGACCACACAATCACAGACATCAATTTAGAATGACTATAAAGTTGTAATTTGTGATTTTACTTATTAACTCACCTCCTCATTCAAAATAATCAACCTACTGTTAAAAGAAGGTAGCTCTGCAATGTATCATAGATATCTACATCAGTATGTCTAAATTTATTCTATAAACTATGAAAATATGTTCCAGTTAACATTTTTTTATATATACAATCAATTTGAAACTATTTCTGTATTCAAACTCATTGGAAAAACAACTTTTAGAAGATAACTACTCCAACTATCAGCCCCATTGCTACATTCACATGTCTCTCTCCCCCACCCCAGTCCCGTTTTAGAAAGGTTTCCAAGTTAGCATTCCTCATTTCTTCTCTAAAATTAGAAAACTTGAATGAAAGTCAGTTAGGTTTGTTTGTCTTGTTTGTTTACAATGAAAGATTCTATTTTCATGAACCCTAATAATTTCATATACTTGTTCAATTATATCTAAAGAACTTCTGTATTTTGGCAAAAACATAGTTTTCTAAAATTCTTAAAATTACCTTCCTGAAGCCTTAGGTAAAGTAGATTAATTTAGAAGACAAAATCCAATGGACAAAATAATCTGAATAAAAATAACTGATGCTTAATTTAGGAAAATAACCTGTTGAAATTTCTGGCTCTTAGGAAGTCATTAGAAGAGGACAAAATAATAGTCATGACCTTGCACAGACCAAAACCACTTGGAGACCACTTGTCAAGCATTAAGCACCTTCCTATCTTAGTACAGTGGTGGCAGTTTTATGTGACAAATTAAATCTTTTTTTCTCACAGAGAACAAGCTTATCCACCAGAAACTTCTTCCCAATTAGCTAACACATGCCAACATATTTCCAAACAGCAGATACAATTTAGTCATGAGCTCTGCTTCTAATAAGGGTGGCAGGTTTAAAAGACCAAATAAGTATCCTTCTACTAAAGGACAAAAGCTCAACCTGATGCCTACTGCAGGCGACTGCTATTTAGGCTGACCAGACATACCATTTTAAATGGGACAGAAAACTCCAGTCCTGTCCCGTTTCAAATGGTACGTATGGTCAGCCTAGTCTCACTGGGCTACATTCAAGGTGTCAGTAGGCTGACCATACGTACCATTTGAAATGGGACAGGACTGTTGTTTTTCTGCCCTATTTAAAACGGTATGTCTGGTCAGCCTAGTTATTGTGCAGATGAGGGAGCCCTGGTCTGGCCAGAGTCAGGAGAAGGAACTGAGGACATATTTGTGGGAGGCTTATCAAACCCACCAGATGGTCCTAAAGTAAGTGCCAACTTTTCAACCATTTGGGGTTAAAAATCACAGCCCAATTATTGCTTTTCCATGTGTCTTAAAAAGTGTTTCCATGGCTGAAGTGACAGCGAGGCCTGGGGACAGGAGTTGAGTAAGTCAGAAACAAGGCAGTGTCCAATTGCAAACACCAGGGTCAGCTTATTTCTTCCCACTCTCCCTGCAAACCACCACCTTTACACTAGGGTTTCAGGAGAAAAGGAATCCTAAGACTCACGCAATCTACCTGGCTCTACAATCAGAAAAGTGGAGGGGCTTGGAAAATCTTCTCTCCCTTTCCCTTCTCTGCTTCTGTACAGATTGAACAGATTCATTAATTTGCATGCAGAGATGGAAAAAGATAGTAATGATATTAATAGGCAATAGAAATAGAAGCAAAGCCATTGACTTCAGTATGTTTGACTATTAGAAAAAAATCAAGAACAAAGTGGTGGGATAGGAGAGAAAGAATTGTGATCTCCTCTCTTCTGGAAGACAATGGTATATAAATGTGTGGGGCTTTTGGAGTTAAACAAAACTGGGGAAGCCAGGATGGCTTAGTGGGTTAAACGCTCACTTTGCAGCGCAGGGGACCAAGGATCAGATCCTGGCCCGTGCGGACCCATATGCTGAACTGGGGAGTCCCCCCAGTTCAGTTCTCTCTCTGTCTCTGTATCTCTCTCTCTCTTTGTCAAAAACAAAACAAAACAAACAAACAAACAAAATTAAAAAAACAACAACTCCAATCTTAATGCCAATCTTGTAAACACTAAGGCAGGCATGTCTAAACTGTGGCCCAGAATGGCTATGAATGAGGACCAATACAAGTTCTTAAAAAATTATGTTTTTACAATTTCTTTTTTTTTAGCTCATTGTTAGTGTTAGTGTATTTTATGTGTGGCCCAAGACAATTCTTCCAGTGTGGCCCAGGGAAGCCAAAAGGCTGGACACCGCTGCACTAAGGTGTAAAAGGCAGAAATGAAGGTAGGAAAACAAACAGCACTCCCTTCCTGGGCCCCAGTGGGTCACACAGATCAGTGAGCACTGGAGGCCTATCACCTCACTCTCCCTGGGTACCATCCCTTCCCCCTGTGGGCCTCCTCATGTACCTCATCCCTGCCAAGTGTACAATGTCTGTCAATCTCACTGTAATCAGCCGTACAGTTTGCCTGTTGTTCTCCTAAGGCGGCTGGTTGACCTACAGTCCCTAGAGATGTTTCTCTACCCTCTGTCAGTCTTTCTCTACTCCCTGGGTCTGTTTTTCACTAGAGGTTGGCCTCTTCCTGCTGGTTTCTGCCTTTCCAGCCTGTGTAATTTTCTCCTTACATCCCCTGACCTACCTTCTTCCCACTGTCATTCGTTCCCATGTCCTCCTCTTGGAATAGGCAAACTTATCTCTCCATCTTTCAGGGCTGAGTTTCTCTTTCTGCCTGTCTCTGTCCCTCTGCCTGCCTATCTGGCTTCCCCCAGATGGGCTTCCCACTCCATAATGATGCTGGTCTCTTCCAGGCAGGCGCACCTGTCTGGGAGTAGCTACTGACATATGCAGTTTTGTATTTCTTGTATCTCATTGCATTCCTATTGCTGGGTGTACACGGCCTGAGCCATGCATGAGACTCTTTTTACCTAGGATTTCATAATGTGTAGGAAAGTATCTTTCTTCCTGTGCATGCACTCCTCCTGCCCTCCAAGTCTGAGTGTTTCTCATATGCTTCTCTAGTGGGTAACACATGTGCCCTGAAGTGTACATCCATGTGTCCACTCAATTCTGTGATTGCCCTCCAGAGAGCATGCTCACCTCTGAGTCTCTCCTGATATTCACACGTACACTATGTCAGCTCATGTACTTCCTAAGCTGTGTACAACTGTGTGCCACCCTGTGTGCATGTTTATGTAGGGGACCTCTCTGAATGTGAGTTTCCCTTAGCCCAGGTTCACACATTCCCAGTGAACCAGAGTTTCACACTTCTCCAGTGGCTCTGCCTTCAACTGTCTTTCTTCCATGCATTTAAAGTGCCTGGCACTAGTGGGAGCTCAACAGATGTTAAATCTCCACTTTATTTTGAATAACCGAGTCTGCATCTGAGTGTAGATCTGGCTCTTTTATGAGGTCAGTTAATTGAAGTGTATTTCCTGGGTATGGGCTGGGCTATTTGTCAGAATGCTCTCTGGGTTTATCTCCTTCCAACTGTCTCTTCTCTTAGGAGTAAATGCTACCCCTCCTCCCCTAAAGCAATGTGTCCACTCCGGTCTCCCTCATCCACACACCATACTGCATGTCCATAAACGGCTTCCCTATGTACCCTTGTTGCTATGTTTCCTCTCTCTTTCTCTCCCCCCTTACCCCCCCCCCCTTTTTTCAACGGGAGAACGCGTTCCGGGTTTGTACTCTAATTGCGGGGTATGCGCGTCTATATGAGCCTTCACTATACTCGAGTTGTGTTCCATGGGTTTCTCCCTAGAATGCGGTGCAGAGAAACCGGAGTTCCTGCCCGGGATGCAGTATATCCTGCCCCGACCCTCGCTCCAAGTCTCTCTACATTAGTAGATACACCCCGAGACGCAGCGCGTCTTTCGGGATCGAGGAGCCTCCGAATCTCTTTCCCCAGTAACCGATGTCTTGCTCCCGGGAGCGTTCTGAGTGTGTGTAGCTCCCCAATATAGGGTGTTGGTGTGTCTCTGAGAGTGTGAAGAGCCTGTGTCCCCGAGTCCCCAGGAGTTTAAGGTGTGCCCCCCGCCTCCTCGTACGCAGAGCGCCTGTATCCCAGCTTTGCGAGTACACTGTGTGCCCCGCCATACACGAAGCGCCTCTGTTCTAAGTTCCTGCGAGCACAAAAGGTGTGTCCCACCTTCATACGCGGTGCGCCTGTCTACATCTCTGCGGGTCCACGGTACCTATGAGTTATCCCCCAAACCCGGACGGCTTGTGTCCGTGGGTCTTTCTGGGTTCGTTACCAGCAGGCTGCACCCCCATCCCCGCGGGTGGGCAGCGTGGTTATCGCACTCATCACACTTGTCTCAGTGGTACCGCTCTCCCTCACCGGGACAGAAAAGGCCAGGAAACCCGCAGGCGCCGTCGGAAAGTCCCGCAGCGGCGGCGCAGCTAAGGTAGAGCTGCGGTGGCCTCGGCCCTGCCGCCAGGGGCCGCCCGCCCGCCCGCCTCCCAAAGCCTCAACGCCGGGCTGGCCCCGGACGGTGTCTTCGGCGACCCTGCCTAACCCTGCCGCCGCCGGCGCTGACGGCAGCGGCGGCGAGCCACGACTCCACCAGCCTGGCGCTGGGTGCCGGGGGCAGGGGTGGGTGCTGCTGGGCGCCGAGGGGCGCCCTCTCCCTCCCCGACCCCGGTTGATTGGAAGGCCGGCCCGCTCACCTTATGTCTCTGGTAGGTCTCGAGCGCTCGGATCGCCGTCTCGGTGAGCTTCACATGCAGTACGGTGATGTTGTCCTGCCCTAGGCGTCCGCACGACAGCCCATAGCGCTGCTCTTCCCGCAGGCCCGCCGCCCCCCCTGCCGCCATCTTAAACTCCCCGGGGTGCCGCCGCCGACGCCGCTCGGGCTCTAGCCTCTACTGCGGCCGCGGCTGCTCGGGCTTGTGCAGCCTCCGCCACAGCTACGGCCATCCCGCTGCTGACGTACTGTCATATACTGCGCGCAGCCAGAACTCGGGTAGCCACCGCCGCCACCCGCCCCACCCTCCTGCCCCGCGCCCCGCCCTGAGCTCGTCTCATTGGCCCCGTCCCTCTCATAACCGCCCTCATTGGTCGCCATCCTTCTCACGGAGGCGGAGCCCAAAGTCGCTGGAGTTTTGCTCTCAGGACGGGACGTCCGAGAGGTAAGAGGCTGACGTCGAGGTGACGTGCCAACTTAATCACATCTTAACGTCACGTCTAGTCGTCTTGGCTTGCTGGCTGCAATTGGCCAGGCTGGTGTGGGGGATCCCATGCTAATTAGGTGTCCAAGTTGCCTGGTCCGGTTACCTGGAGTCGGAGCCCTGCCCCTTGGAAAATAGTAATGGAGCGTAGGGGAGATTCTGGTCCTGAGCTAGTGGTGCTGAGAGAGGAAGACCCTCATCCCAAATGTGTGGTCAAGAATTGACTCCTTTCCCCCGATGGCTGCAAAACTTCTGGAAATTGGGGTGGGGCGGGAGTTGGGGGGGGGGGGGAATGCAGTAGGTGGGATCACTGGAAAGCTCAAAAATCGGTTTAGTGCTGTTGAGCATATGGAACTGGGGAGGACATCCTTCTTTGTATTTTCACCATAAATTTGAAATTAGTGAATCAACCCCGGGCCTTAAGAGTTGTACCATACTGTGTGGAACATCTTAAATACAACACCACACCAAAGGCTTAAATGCCTTTGGTATAGTAGGTATAGTAATTAGGGAAAAGTGAACGTCAAGGTCTTTTCCATGCCATACCCACTTGTGATTCCAGAGGAACACATTCAATTCCTCTGTAGCTCACCATGGGGGCAGAGTTGTGCCTTTTTATGGGACTTGGAGGGGCACTGTTGGTTGGAGTGGTATCTCCTTTTAAGGGGATGGTGGAAGAGTGGAACTGGCACCCACCTAAATGACAAGAAACAACTCCTCTCATTTTCTGGTTCTGAGTTCTGTCCATTTGGTTGACAGGGATGTGGGGATACATAGCTGGGGTTTAAGCTATTGATGTTAAGTGGGGAAGACGGGGGTGTGAGGGTGTGGAGAGGCCAAGCATATTTTCCATTACTTACGATGCTCCGCGTGTAGGCATGGCTAAAGGAGGGAACCTAATCAGGGGCCCTTTTGAGGCTGTGTGAGTATGTGGATAGACAGAATCATCCAGAACTGGGTGATTGGAAACACCAGATAAAAACAAACCATTGAAAGACTTGAAACTATTTAAAGGCAGTTTAAAAATTTTTTCTTTATTAAAAAGTATTTGAGACTCGTGTTGTTTCCCTCAAATTGTAAAACCTTGTTGCATTTTACAGGGATTCCCCAGAAAAAATTATAGGCGTTTAATTAGTGTTTACCATCCTTTTAAATTGGATAGGTCTAGATTTTTCAAAAAGGTCCAAGTGGGAGTTTTTCATAATTTACCATTCCCTCCACGTGTGCACACCTGAATAAATCCCTTCAGCAGCTTACCGGTACACTATCTCTTAATGCAGACTCTTAAGCATTGTATGTGCATAATATGAATTACAGAACTAATTCTCCTTCCATAGAGTAATGGGTTAAGTTGAAATGCCTGCATTAAGAGTTGTTCCATCACAGGAGAGCATTTTTTAAATGGACTTAATTTCAATCCATCAGAATTGAAATTGACTAGCTGTTAAGGCATGATTAACTGTTGCTAATTAGCTTACAAGAGTATTAATTATTTTAAATTCGTTGAATAGAGAAATTAAGGCAATCACAAAAAAAATCCAAAATACAATTTTATACTTGAATTATTTTTTTCTTGTGCTTGATTTACTTTGATAGGAAAGTATTTACTTTGACATATCTAGAGCCTTAATTATTTGGCAGGGTGGGGGTGGGGTGGAGTGGGGGGGAAGGAGTTTGACCAGAACAAGTAAAACCTGTATCCCACTGCTTTTCCGGTGGGTAAATCCCCGCCCACATGCATCTTAGCTTGGTCTATTACTCAGAACTTCTGATGACATCCAGAGGTTGGGGAGGAGCAAGAGTGGTTTTCACTAGTTTTCTGAGTGACCTGCAGCCACTTTCTAGTAATTGATTTTCTTAATTGTAGTAGAAAATTTTTTCTTATTCCCTATTTTAGTAGGTAACATAATCTTTCAGTGGATAATAAACTATTGTAGTGAATTGTTTTTTGTATTCTTCCTCTATTGAGCTTTTCCACTATGGGAGTGAGCAATGGCCCTATACAAAGCATTAATAATATTGTAATCTAGTAGTGTTGCATAGCACACATGCCTACCTGAATCAGATGGTAAAGTTGTGATGCTGATAAGGGTCATCCCTTTGAAGGGGGCTGATGAAAGTTGCTCTTTGGGAAGTTTGCCATTTTAAAGATTTATTTTATTGATTTTTGACAGAGAGAAACAGACAGAGAGGTAGAGAGAGAAGGGGAAGGGCCCAGAGCAGTCTCCATAGTTGACATTAGTTTTCCCTATAGTTTCACTCCACAGGTGGGCACAGGGCTGCGCAGGGCAGGAACTGGGCCGGGAGCCTCCCGCATAGGTCCCGGCAAGAACTGAACTGGGGGCACACCCCAGTTCAGCATGTGGGTCCGCATGGGCCGGGGCTGGGATTCGATCCTCCGTCCCCGGGGCTTCAAAGCGAGCGCTTAACCCACTGAGCCATCCCAGCTTTCCCAAGTTTGCCATTTTATAGAGATTTTCTGTATCATTCAGTTTAAATAATTAACAAATAATTATTAAATGGCAATTAAGTGTAAAATGCTGTGGAAGATATAAAAATTAAACAGCATGGTCTCTTATTTAAAGGAATTTTTTCTGTTTAAATAGGGCAAATGAATTAACATTCAACCAAAGCAATTAGAAAATGAATAAATGCTAATTTTGGTGGTAGTGGTGATAAGCTCAAAAATTTGAAGAAAGGAGAAGTCTGGAGAGATTTTTGTGGAGGCCTTGGAACTTGAACAATCTCTCAACTGCTGAGTAGATTCTAGATAAGTGGAGGTAGTATAGATGGGGAGAGGCCAACTAAAAATGACCTTAATGATCATTCTAGCTGAACCTGTTCATTTTATGAATGAGGAAACTGAGACACCGTTAATTTAAAAATTAAACAGAGGTTACTCAAGCAGCAAACGAGTTTATTTGGGAATAGCAGAGGAGTTGCAATTTGGAACATGAAAACTATGGTGAACCATAGGCAAGAAGAGACAGGGGGGCAGATTTTATTGGGTTCCAGGATGAATTTGGGGAAGGTTGTTTTGAACAAGAGCCCATTGGGAGAAGGAGAGTCCCAGGTTGTGGCACTTTTGTATTGGCAGCAAGAATAGAGCAGTTGCTGTTGCCTAGGCAAGCAGGGAAGAAATCTTCTTTCTTGCTGGCTGTGTAAGCTTCCATGAGTGGTAGAACGTGAGAACTCTCCCTGCATGGCTTCCAAACAATTTGAATGTTTCCTTTGTTCATTTTCTCAATGCCTAATTTAATACAACCAGGAGAGTCAGAGTCTGAATCAGCTGTTTAAGTGTCCTTCTAGTCACTATATACACTAAGTAACTATTATTTGGATTCAATAACAGAAAAAAAAGATGTCTTTACAGGGTAATTCAGTGCAGGAAAATGGCAAAAGGGAAGTAAACTGATGCAGGGTTTATTCCATCTCTGATGTCTAAGCATACAATGCTGGCAAAGGATGTGTGAACATCAAAGCCTTTGCTGGCCTTCAAATGCTAAGCCACTCCTCATTCCTGGTTGCCACATACTTAATGACCATGTCTCACTTACCTTTTGAGCTGAGGTCACCAATTCAGATACCTTCAGGGACCCTTAGGTACCCAATATGAATAAAGCAAGCCAGACACAATGCCATAGGGACTGAAGGTACTGAACTGTGGTGAGCTGGGGGCATTTAAAGGGCTCAGTGGTTTTCTGGTGCATCTGGGTGAAGATGCAAGAGTCCAGTGTTGTACAATCTTCTAATTTTTCAAGAAAAGCTGGAAATTGCAGAATTTTACATGAGCTTTCTGATTTTTATTTGTTAACTAATTAAAAGTTTCAATAAATATTTTGTGGACATTAAGTCATTGGATCTGAGTTAGCCTGCAGCTTTCTAGTTTTCAACCTCTGCTTTAGTGATTTCCAGTATAAAAGGCTATTCTGTTTATACCTGTCTTGATAGTTTTGTGAGTTATTTCTGAAAACCACTTATTAAAAAGTTCATACTCATGTCTTAATGCAAGGCAATATCTTCTGTTTTGAAAGGAGAACACAGAACCCTTTGGAATTATAGAAGAGACGTTCTCTAGAAGAATTTCCAAGTGGAAATTCCTTTCCCTTGAATTTCTCCCTAATGTCTCCTGCCCCATTGTGTTTGATGGCATACTATTATGCTGCTTTCCTGCCAAGACTTTGCCCAGTCCTGTGCAAAAATCTCCTTTCCTTGGACGCAATTGAAGTAGAAACTTGATGGTTTCAAAACTTCACTAAAGGTTTATAGAGAGTAAAAGTGAAATACCTATAGCCGAGACATAAATATTTGCTGCCTAAACACAAATTTTAAGCTGAGTAATTATTGTATCATGTATGATTATTTTTTACTTCCCTTTGTTTAAATGTAAGAAATGTTACATAGCATTATTTATCATCATCAATAAATCTGGCTCTGAGCCCCCCCCAACCCCCCCTCACCACCCCCCCATCTCAATGGGTAGCAGAACAATAAATCCACAGGTCTTATAGAGGTCCCAGAATATATGGGGAGACCTCTCTGGTCCATGCTCATCAACGCTGGTATAATTCAGTAGAAGCTCAAGAATTTCCTTTTACACAGGGTTTGAGAATGAAATCTAGATGGAAGGAACCAAACAACCTAAATTGAAACTGAGTTTATGTGGCAAACATACCAGTTTTACTTAGATTGTGTGTTTATTTGGTGGTGGGATTGAGGATGGCACTGATGGGGATTATGAGAAGGAAGGCTGAAACTCTCCCTAGCCACTATGTGGTACACAAACATACAAGTATGTGGATGATGGTCTACATGGTCTCCTGGCAGGTATTGCTCATCTGGGAACTTTGAGATGGACAACAATGGGGAACCAGGTCTAACCTCCATCTCCAGATGTGTAGTTTCCTGGGGGCTGAAAGGACAGTGAATTTAGGCTGTGCCCTTCTTGGGATTGGCAACCTCTGCCCCTTCCCAATCTTAATGGAAGCTATCCCTGCCCTAGATTTCTACCTCTATACTCTCTCAATCTCCAAAGTTCTTTTCTCTTCCTAGGACAGTCTGGTTCTTTCCAAAAATTGTGATCTAGAAGTAAGGAAAGTACCTCCCATCCCCCTGACATTCCCCCACCTCCAGTTCAAATCCTTTCTTCTTCTTTTTTTTATTTTTTTAGGGTTTTTTATTTTTAATTTATTTTCAAATTACAATTGACATAAAATATATTAGTTTTAGGTATACAACATAGCAATAAGACATTTATATATCTTATGAAGTGATCACCCCAATAAGTCTAGTACCTATCTGACACCTTATGTAGTTATTACAATATTATTGACTATATTCTGTATGTTATACTTTACATTCCTGTTACTATTTATATAACAGATAATTTTCACTTAATTCCTTTTACCTCTTTCACCCATTCCCCCAACTTCCCTCCCATCTGGGACCCTCAATTTATTTTATTTGTGAGTTCAAAACACTAATTTGAAAAGATATATGCACCTTGTGCTCCTTGCAGTATTGTTTATGATAGCCAAAATATGGAAGCAACTTAAGTCCCCATTGATAGATGAGTGGATAAAGAAGATGTGGTACATATATGCAAGGGAATATTGCTCATGCATAAAACAAACAAACAAATAAAGTGAAATCTTACCATTTGTGACAACATGGTAGGACCTAGAGGGTATTATGCTAAGTGAAATAAGTCAGACAGAGAAAGACAAATATCATATGATTTCACTTATATGTAGAATCTGTAAAACAAATGAACAAAGAAAGCAAACATAGGTCTGATCCTTTCTTTACTCTTGGTGGGACTGAGTAGAAAGTTAGGTGTGCAGGACTCTCATTCTTTCAGTTGTGTAGAAAACATAACTTTGGCTTCCTAAAATGGAGATACTCAGACTTTAATAACACCTGTCTGGGCTTGTTTCCCTCTTTGTTCCTTGCCTTTCCCCACTTGAAGAGTCTCTAGGAAGTTGCATGACCTTTGAAAGCAAAAGACTTACCGGTAGGCTCAATTCTCCTACACACCAGGAAAACTCCTCCCTTCTGTACTGATTGAGAAAAACGACTTATCCACATAATTGCACAACATAGTGACTAAACTGTCTCTTTCTCCCCCATAATAATCATTTTTATGGCTTTTGAGCGTAGTGGAAAGTGCACGAAAAGTGGCAAATAAACGCTGAAAATGAGAAGGGTGGTGCAGAGTGACTTCACTACTCTTACTGTTTCCACTCCTGTTTTGTCCTGAAAAGGAACACATGTGTTTCTGAATAAACTGAGGAAGCAGGAAGACTCAGAGAGGGAGGGAGGGCAGGAGATGGCACCAAATGGCTGTTCATCGTTTCACTTTTAGATGTGGTAACAGTGATCCAAATGCAATTAACATGAAGAACAATATTGATAATTAACAATAGCTTATTTTGATGGGGCTTTTCAGTTTAAAAGCAATTAGGTTACTTTATCTCTTTTCGAATTTTCTCTCTACTCTCTGATGTAGTTGTTGTTTTATACTCATTTTGCCTTCGAGGTAAATGAGGCTCAGAGAGGATGTGCATCACCCAGTTGGTAAGTAACTGAGCTGGGTCAGAACCAAAGATTTCCCTTTCCAAATTTAGAACTCCTATCATTGAACATGGCTCTAAGTTACAATAAAATGAACTCTTTAACTAATTAAGTAAAATTCTCTGTGATCAAAAAATATTCTTTATTTTTCAACTTAATATTTGCTGGTGAAATATCCAGTACTAGATTCACATTACTTATAAACTTTGATTCCAAATCTGGCACGTTTGGTAGCTATGAAACTGCACATACCTCAACCTTTGAAGTTTGTCTGTGACTCATCTACAGAGACATCTTCATCCAGAGTGTATAATTGTTCAGACTTACTATTCAAATAGTAGACTATACTTGGCAAGTTTTTTGTATTCTGTCTTCTTCACATACAGTTTCATTAACCACAAAGTGAAGGAAATGGGATATAGCCAAGAAACATTTGTGAGACATAGTTTTTGAAAATATTGGTGTCTCTAACATTGCTTTCTTTGACCAGTACATATCTATTTTAAATTTTTATACTTATGACATTATGATATATAATGAAAGGTAAGCTTTCATTTTGTCACTTGTTACTGGAAACCACTCCTCATCCATTTTCAAGTTCTGATCCTTTATCTTTTGATTTGCATATCTGTTTGTTTCTATGGTTATCATTTCAGAAAAATCACCACTTAGCACTTGTTTCACAACATAAAGAGGCATAGGGTTTGCTCCTAGCCTTTCGGGAACTAAAGTGTTTATACCAGCAATTTGGGTAAATGGTTTTATTTTATAATAGAAATATTTTCTTATTTTCCCCAGTTCCATTCTTCATCTCCTGGATCACAATCATCACTGCTTGATATAGATCTAGGTCTTGTGTTTACAAACACTGGAATTTGAATCTTCTGTTGAATAGTCAGCCATATGAATTTGCTCAATATCAGTTTCACTGTTTTCACTGGAATACCCCATTTGACTTTCATTGTCACTTTTGTACAAATTCAAAACGGGCATCTTAAAGGGATTATGTCTATAGTTCACACTTTAACACTGAATATATATAAATATTTCTTGATAATATTTGCATTATAACTGCACTCAAAGCAAATTAAATCTGCATACATCTCAGAGACGTCAATGTTTGCCAAAGGCAAAAGAAACTTGACATCTGAGAGGTCTTTGTATGTCAAGGGGTTCATGAAGAGGAAATGGTTGGTTCTACTTTTGGGGGCAGCATGGGGGTTGGTTTCATAGTTGGTCTTGAAAGCAAGATGTAAGTAATTTGAATTTCTCCCTCTACATAAACACAAAATATCCAATTAAATAGTAAGAAGGCAAATAAAATGATCCATTCAGCATTGATTTATTATAATTAGTATATTGACTTAAGTGAGATTTATGAAAGCTAATTCTATTTTTATGTGTAGCATAGAAATTTGTGATATATAAGAACCCTTGGTATAACAAATATACAGTCATAGGTGTCCATTTGAAAATGTTCATACTCCAATTTTAGATTATAAAGGTTTATAGTTGTAATGGCTTTGCTTTTATTTCAGTTCATATCTATAATTTATTTGGTTGTAAATCTTTGGTAAAAAGCACAATTCCCAATCATATCACTTGTTCCCATGGGAAAATACCACTCACTTTATAACGTGATTTCTAGAACATATTATGACAAAAACTAGAGAATAAATATACGATTTGAACAGAGAAGACTTTTCTGTTTCTGCTTAGAGAATTAGAATTGTAATCCCCAGGATCCCATTTTGTTTCAATCAGCCATCTATTCAAGTGTCATATCTTTGATCTTTTAATCTGTATGTCCTATTATTTGGGAGCTTTTGCTGTTGTTTTGGAATTTGAAATTTAAGAACCAACATGACCTGTACAGGTTAGAATATTGACATCACTAGAAACATAACAGTATAATTTAATAGGGGAGATAAGATGTGAGGATAAGGGCTATAAATAAGAAGTAACATACAGGTTCTAATTCAGAGACATAGGAGTTATGGGTTACTAGAACATATTTAGCTCAGGGCATTGGGAAAAATTTCATGGAAGAGTTAGTGTGGAAACATCAAAAGTTTGTAGCTGTGATGATGAAAGTATTGAAACATTCTAAGTTTTGGGATCTTATAAGTAGTGGTTTGCTTTCACAAAGTATTTTGGAAGAAAGGCAGTAATCTGGTTTCACTGGCATATAGGGAATATGAATGTGGTTGTGACTGATGGAGATAGAAAAATGGGTTGTGAACAGACTGTGAAGAGAGCTTTCAATATTGGAATAAGGGGTGTGGACTTTGATCTGTGAGCAATGAGGAGCCTTTGGAGGCTTCTGAGCAGGAAGTGACATAATCTAACCCATATGTTAGGACTAACCCGGTGATAGGTGATAGCAGTATAGGTGATGGATTGGAGTTGGGAGGAGGAGGAGGATATGATAGACTCCAAAAGGTAGAGTTGACTGATTTGGCAGCTGTATTTGGGTAGGAGAGGTGAGTGAGCATGAAAAACCCAAAATTACTAGCTTCAAGTTTGGTTTACTAGAAGATAAGTACTGATATGGAAAGAAATAAGGAGAAGGAGCTGTTTTTGGTTAGAGGTAGTGGTAAAATATTTGAGTGAAACTGTTTGGCATACATTTAGAAATGTGGTTCTTAGGCCTCAAAGTCAATCCCATTGAGTCAATAGCAAGAGTCAGAATTGGACAAGTTTTCTGAGAGAGGTTATGAGGGAAGAGGAGGAGAAGGGAAGTAACTGGGGAGTGTTCCTAAGCCATGCCCACTTTAAGAGCTGTGTACCTCCTTCCCGTTTAGAACCATGGCTACGGTAGGCCCACTACTGACAGGGGTATCTTATTCAGGATGTGGGTGTGTATGTCTCCCTGTATATATTTCCAAGGTTTTCCCAATAGTAACATCATGTTTTCAAACATATGTTTTGGAGTGAGAGACAAAGGAGGTAAATTAACAACTACTCCTTAGGCATTGCATTTATTCATTGCACACCCATTGAGATGTATTGATTTGCACACCTCATTCCTTGGGTATGTTATGACAGAAAGTAGATATTGTAGGCAGTAGTGGGGGAGCCTGAAGGCACTTACCGTAGATCTGAAATGTAAAGGTAACAAGAGCTTATTGGAGACAAAGTAAGCAGGGAGACCAATGATCAGAGAAGGCGCTGTGTCATTTGGGAATTTGAAATAGGGTACTATCCGTGGAAATAGTGAACAGTGTGAAGCTTAAGTGATTATTTACAAAAATCATTTAAGATTAAGAGATCATTGTTACTGATAGTAGTCATGTACTTATAAAGTTTGCTGTGTATGTGTTGAATATTGTTCATCCTAAAAAGTTTAAAATTCTAGTTCAATCCTAGGAAATGTTATACAACTGGAAAATGAAAGTATACATTTATCCCCAAGGGCTTATATTATTACATATTACTTAAAGTGGTAATGCCCCTTCAAATTGTTATAGAAAATTAATTTTAATGATAACTAATTAACAGAGTACGTTGATAATCTGTAATCTGTTCTCAGAAGCAAGGCCATTAAGAATAAAGGGAAATGCTCTATGTTTCTGATTCCATCCCTCTAATCCTTGTTTCGAATAAATCACTTCTCTTATGTGTACAATGGTTTCTGGTGATTTAAATATTCTGATTATTTGTTTTTTTTAATTGTTAAATTTACTGGGGTGACATTGGTTGACAAAAATTATATAGGTTCCAGGTGTACAATTCTACATTACATTGTCTATGTTCTACATTATGTGCTCACCACCCAGAGTCAGTTCTCTTTCCATCGCCATGTATTTGATGTTCCCCTCTTTACTCCCCAACGCTCCCTATTCTGATTATTTGAATTGTGACATTTCTCTAATATTTCTCAACTGTACCAACATGAAAATTATAAAAAAATATAAGGTATGATTTGATTTACCAACTAAAGAATTTTAGACTCATATTGCAATGTAAATGTATCAAATCAATGTGTTGTACACTTTAAACTTACACAATGTTATATGTCAATTATATCTCAACTTTTTTTTTTAAGTAGTATTAGTCTTTAACAGGGACATTCATATTTCTTAAAATCAACAGCAGTCCATAATCTTAAAGATTTGTTATGATTCTGACCCCTCATGAAAAAATGGTACTGGAGTTAGCAGATTGGATTAAACTTTAATAGTATAGAAAGCCAAACAGCATGATATAGCTTTGTCAAATGTAAGAGGTCTGTCTTATGTCAATTTTGACTTGGTTAGTATCTTTGCTTCATTCTTAGTTTCTTGAATTAAAAAATAAATAAATAAATAAATAAATAAATATATATATATATATATATATATGTTTTTATCATATAGTTTTAAAATTAACCTATTTTCTACATATTAGCTCTAAGCATATAGATTTGAATAGATTGACTGAATGTTGTTTTTAGATATTTTCTAACATAGAAACATGGCATTGGAAATTAACTTTAGAAATGGAAAACCAAAAGTCTTTTTTTTGGTTTGCCATGACAATTATCCCAGAAAGTATACTATAAAATGTTAAAATGTTAGCTCAGAATAAATTCTTTAAAACTCATTAATTTACATACAGTAAAATTTATTTTTTATTTTACGCATTTTACAAACAGAACAGTTCTATCATCCCCCCAAATCTCCCTCATGCTGTTCCTTTATCAGACCCCTTCCCCCAACTCTTCACCTCTGGCAAGCCTGGATCTATTTTCTATCCTTATAGTTTGCTTTTCCAGAATGGCATATAAATGGAATCATACACTATGTAGCCTTTTTAGTCTGACTTCTGCCTCTAAGCATAATGCACCTGAAATTGATCCATGCTTTTGCATGTATCTGTAGTTTGTTTTTTATTGCTGAATAGTATTTCATCATATGGATGTTCCACAGTTTGTTTAGTCACCAGTTGAAGGACATTTCCACTTATCCGTTTTTTGGTAATTCTGAATAAAGCTGCTGTAAACATGCACAAATGGTTTTTATGTGAACATGTCTTATTTCTCTTGGGCAATTACCTAAGTGTGGGAGTAACTTCATATAGTAAATATATATTTAATATTATAATTAACTGCCAAACTATTTTCCAAAGTGGCTTGACCATTTTGTATTTGAGAGTTTGGGTTTCTTTGTCAGCACTTCATATTGTCAATTTCTTATTTGTACTTTTATTCATTCTAGAGGGTGCATATTAATATCTCATTGTGGTTTTAATTTGAATGACCCTAATTGCTAATGATGTACACTATCTTTTTATGTGTTTATTTGCCTTCCTCATATCTTCTTTGGTGAAGTGTCTTTTCAGATCTTTAGTCCATTTTTAAAGTTTGGTTGTTTGTTTTCATGTTGTTGAGATTTGAAAATTCTTTATATAATCTGGGTACAAGTTATTTGTCAGATATGTGATTTGCAAATATTTTCCCCTAGTCTGTATCTTGTTTTTAAAAATCTCTTAAAGTGTCTTTTGCAGAGCAGAATATGCTGTTTTATAAAGCAGGAAAAAAAAAAAAGATCCTAATTTTGATGAAGTCTAATTTAGCAATTGTTTTAATAGAAAGTGTTTTGGGTGTTATATCTAAGACCTCTCTGCATAGCTCAAAGTCACAAAAATTTTCCTGTATGTTTTATTTAAATGTTTTACAGTTTTACATTTATATTTATGTCTTTTGTCCCTTTTGAGTTAATTTTTGTATAAGTTGTGAGATATGTGCTTAGGATCATTTTTTTTTTTTTCTTTCTTTTTTTTTTTTTGCATATAGATTTGCACCATCTGTTAAAAAGATGGTCTTTTCTCCTTTGAATTGCCTTCGCATCTATGTCAGAAATCAATAGTCTATAGCATTTATGTGGATCTATTTCTGTACTCTATTGATCTATGTATCTATGCTCTTACCAATACCATACACATTATCATGATTATTGTAGCTTTATAATAGAATTAACTTTAAACATCTCTGCTAGAAAGAAATAAGTTCTCTATTGCACTCAGTAAATTTCCTTTTCAATCTTACTATCCAAGCAAATGTATTTTATCTCAACAATTTTAGTGTTCTCTGTTTTCATTCAGTTTATATATTGATTATAAACTTGAATGGACTATAACTTGTCCCGATGTTTGCAAACTTATTCAACCTCCTAACAAGTATTCTGCTTTGAAATAATACTCATAGATCTATCTGAGCTAACACAATGACAAGTTTTTGTACCAGTCAGTCAATAAATACATTGAACAGAGCAATATAAGAAAAATAAATTTTAAACTATTGTTAAAGTAAAAGTTAGTTACCCACCTTTACTTTAGAGAAGACAAGAGAGCATGATGTGAAGGAGAAAGAGTGATTAAGTTCGGGACATACCCACGTGGTACCAGTTGTATACATGGTGGGAGGAAAGGGAGCCAGTTATTAGAAGCCTTTTACAAGAAGGGCCAGGTTTCTATAATGATACTTGTATCATGTCTTTGCTATATGTTGAATCATGCCTCTGAATTTGAGAGAGTCAAATTGTGGCTAGAATTTTTTTAATACTAAGAAATGCTGGTTTCCTATAGGCAGTGTGTTAGAATCTCAATATTTTATAGCATTGGTAGTAATATGTAATTTTTAGCTTTGGATTGGTGATACCCTAGGGCAGAAGTTCTCAAACTTTAAAGTAATAAGAATCCTCGGAGGAGCTTGTTAAAATTTAGGTCCCTGGGCTTCAACCCTCAAAAGTCTGTATTTATTAGGTCTAGTGAGTGGCCAAGAATCTGCATTTTAACAACAACCTCACTCCACTTGGCATCCTGAGTTATCTCTTAAGAAGTTGCAAAATTCTCCTAACAAAAACTATTGTCAGCTTGGTGATTGCCGGAGGGAGGGGGAGGAGGGGGGAGGGAGAGAGGGAGGGAAGGTGGGAGAGGGCACCAGCATTATGGACACACTCAATGGTTTGGTGGTTACCAGGATAGGGGGGAGGAGCGGGGGGACAGTTGTGGGGGGAGGTGGGAGTGGGCACTAGATATAAGGTGATGGAAGGGGAACTGATACTGAGTG
>PVKE010010760.1:0-41782 GCA_004027555.1 Craseonycteris thonglongyai | reverse complement strand
TCAGCACGTGGGTCCTGCCTGGGCCGGAGCCGGGATTCGATCCTCGGTCCTCATGGCCTCAAAGCGAGCGCTCAACCCGCTGAGCCGTCCCGGCTTTCCCCTAATTTTTTTCCAATGAAAAGGAGGACATAAATAAATAAGGAGGACATAAATAAATTAAAGAAACAAATATTGCAAATAAAAAAAAATTATTTCTTTTAACAATAACTAAACAGAAAGCATATATTATAATGAAGTAAATAGATAATGCAGGTGTATTATGATAATTATTTATATTTATATATAAATATAAATATAAAAATAAATAATATTTAAATATAAAAATATTTTAAATATTTTTCAATTGAATGAGTATTTTTTGTTAATGTGTCATTTTCCAACAAAATATTAGAGATATCTGTACAAGAACTATTTTTAATATTGAATTTCACAGCGAGTGCTGCAGCTAGAGTATCAACATTCAGTCTTGATTTTTCAGTTGTCCAAAAATCATTAGCAATTGAAAATACCCTTTTAACTGCTGCATTAGTGCCAGGGCAGCACAATGTAAATTGGACTAGAAGAAGTAAATTTTCATATGGTATATGTGCATTTTTGAAGTGATTGAATATTTCCACCCATCTTTTATCAACTTCAACATGTTCATTTTCCCACTCAACCAATTTTTCAGAATTTAAATAAATATTCAGTTTCCTAATTTCTTCAAATAGACAATTGTCATCTATTTTAATGTCTGGTAGTTCTGTGTATAAAAACTGAACACAAGTCGAAAAGGAGGATATCTAGGAGGATACTGTTTGAGGGAGGACAAAACTTCCAAAAGGAGGATTGTGCTCCCTAAAGGAGGACGGTTGGTCACCTTAATGACAGGAGAGGTAGAACACTGGTAATTTAAAAAAAGAACAGTGTTTAATTGTAAGATATGGTAATGTACAGAAATGTCCAGGCAATTATTGTTGTTGTTATTTTCCATTTTGATTCCATCAATGCTTCTTTTTAAAATGTCCTCAAACAAATATTCTCATTTTGTCTTCAAGGTGCTGTTCTGTAAGTGCCCTAGATCTCCATTTGGTCTGACTCTTAAATAATCTTAGCACTGAAAAGAGGCTTATGCTTCAAAAGGACAGGGACCTAGAAATTTGTGGTCCTAATTCTTAGGACCCACACTGTCAATGTGAGTTATAGGATGCACACTAGCAATGTGAACTGTATCAGTGGTAATGAGGGTTAAAAAGGCAATTACTGATAATATTTACTCAATAGGAAAAAGATATTTTATAATCTGAAGAACTGACATGAAACAATTGAGATCAAATTGGATATTAAAAGCATTCCATAGAAATCTTCCCATAATTGGGAAAAGTATTTCAATATGTGCAGAGACCTAATATTTTAATATTGCTTAATTCAGCAAGCATAATTCTTTTCTCCCTAAAATACTTCCAAAGTACTGAGTCTGATATAAGTTGTTAAAGAATTTCAAGAAAACAAAGAAACTGATCTAACATACTGGCAAATCAGTGCTGGAAATCAATCCTATAGATTTATGTAAATTTTAAGATTAAATTAAAATTACAAGAGAAAAGCTTTAAATGGTACTACTTTTAATATTTTTCTGTCACCATTAAAACATGAACACATCTTTCAAACATTATAACTGCACTATGAGAAATGACTAACTTCTGTGTTTGTTTACCTTCTCAAATGCTGTTCATTTTTAACAACTTGCCAGTGTCTACATGATGTCTGATGACAAACTTTCTCTTCCATTTAGTGATTTCAATGAGACCTTCATGTAGACTTGGCCAGATTCAGTCTTCAGAACATCAGACAAACTGATAGATCTGTTGCTATCATGCTCTCATAATTTTGACCCATTTGTTCTATTTTAGTTGGCATTGCACCTCCTTTTCTAGTGCATAGAATATTTTGAACACTTTGGAGATCTCTTATGAAAAGTTAAGCCAAGTCCCCTGAAGCAGCTCATGTTAATGTTAATATAAATAACATATGGCCCAAACAAAACAGTCCATAGAGGATGCTAGGTAAAGTTAGAGGGGATTTTCTGCTTCAAATATACATTCATGTATAACACAGGAAGAAAAAACTTTGTAACATAATATTAAACCAGGTATTCCTGGTCTCTGTCTTCTGGAAACCATAAGAATCATAAACTTCACCCATTTAAATTAGTGCCAACCATCCCATAGAGAACGTACAATTTGGAGTTATACGTGGTAGGATTATTAATCTGAACACTTGAACTCCATAAACTCCCATTGCCCTAGGTGCTTATTACCAAAGAAAGACCAGAGGGGAGATTGGATCAAGATTTCAGGCCTAGCTTGTACTCGTATATCATCTCTCCTATCTAAAGTCCTTTGAAATGACAGAGAATATTTTCCCTTGAAAAAATATATCAAGAACAGTGCCAGGAAACATGAGCTATTACTATCCATGAGCCAACAATTTTTTGAGAAATTCTTAGAGGATAGAAAGCAGATGAGATCAGACAAATGAAGTAGAAAATCCATAAAGTATTTGCAGGAGATGAGCAGGGTAGGCCTATTGGGAAGAAGGGAGTGGTCACAGGGAGGCTTGGGGCAACTGACAGGTTGATGAATAGACTAACTGCCCTTGGATCTATTGGCTGTCTAACCACAAGCTCACCACTCTCCCCTGAATTTTCTGATTTTCTGACTGTGCTACAGCTGCCTCCCTGACAAGCAAGTGGGTGTGGCTGCTGGGGTTCAAGAGGCACAAAGAGGTCACAGATGGCCAGCATTTCAAAAGAATAGGGAACCATCACAGAATAAAATTATTAATAGAACAATTTATTCTTGTCCCGTAACACTCAGAGCAATCCTTACAACCAGAGAGTTGTACTGTGTACACTTTTTTAGCATTTAGAAGTTTTATGAGGATGCTGGGATAACTCATCAGGTTGGACACTGACTTTGCAAATGCGAGTTCCAGGGATCGAATTCTGGCCCCAGTCCGTGCAAACCCATATGCTGAACTGCGGCACAACTGGTAATCGCCAGGATGGCTCGGCGACAAAGGTTCTTGCCTCCCACTCAGGAGGTCCCTGGGTTGTTTTCCACCTTGTGTAGCCCCACTCCACTTGTGTGGAATAAAACTATGTCACAACTAATGATGTACCCCTATGGAGACTACTCTGGGCTGCCCCCCCTTTTCTCTCTCTCTCTCTGTCCTCTCAAACAATAAAGAAAATCTTTAGAAATTTTGTAATGAGGATACATGTTCCTTCGTAGGTTCCAATCACTAGGACTCCCCTTTTTCCTCTTAGTCAAAGTCTCAATTACCATAAATGAATATTTTCTGAACCTGGCTGACCTTGTTAAAACAACTAGAGCTGAGCATAGTGCATTACCTTGTCTGGGCAAAATAGATCGTTACCTTTTCTGCTCATACATCTTAAATGCTTGGTTTTATGTTATGCCTACAATGGACTGATAGGAAGCAGAAAGTTTACATGGAAACCTTGTATTGATCTAAGAAATAAGCATAAACTGACCTTCCATCACCTCCATACAAATCCACTCTTTACCGAAGAGTTGATATTTGTATCCGCAAAAATGACTGCAAGTTATTTTCCATCCAAACTTCCGTGGTAAGAGTGCACCCTTGTACCAGACAATGCCCCTGTCTGGACAGAGAAGAGAAGTCATTAGCATTAAGATATACTTTGCTTAGCAAAGGAATTCTTAAACCAAGAAGGCTGAAAGCCAAATAAAAAAAAATAACTGAATGCATTCTAACTCTAGAACGATGGACCTTGCTTCTTACTATTTGCTGCAGCCTAATGAAAGATTAGACTTCAGACAATTCTGCTTTCCTGACATGTCAGGCGCAACTTGGGTAGGTGGAGTTTTGATTCCTTAGTCAGCCTCTGGCACATTGTGTGTGTGTTTAAAGTACTGTCTTTTGGTTTTAAGTTCAGAAATATCCTGTCCCTTGAATTATGAAGACGTGTGCATTCCCAATTTAAAATTCTTTATTTTCTTGAATCTTAAAGCAGAATTGAACTGATTCTTTACATTATTTAAAGTGTTTAAAATTCTTTTGTTTTTCAATCATGTCTTCAACTTATTTAAATTTTTTTTTTTTTTTTTTGCAGACTTGACACTAGAAAAAAGTTAAGTTGAATTATCTCTTACTAATTTTAGGTCACAAAACATTTTCATCTTACAGGAGAAATATAAGGGATCAAAGGAACTAGGCAAAGGCATGGTTAGAATCTATTTCTGAATCTATACATGTGTTTCTTCCATCTGACTCTGTCTTATGCTCAACTATGCAATGCCATTGTTGCGGTTCTTATTCTGCTTCCTCACTAACTTGTAACATGCAGAACCATGAATTTGTCTTTATCTAGGTGCACAGCATCATGCTATTGTTAGGTTAATGTCTACATAATGCAGATAAAACCCCAAGTATGTGAGAGGTCACATAGTGACATTTTAGTGGCTGTGGTGGTGTTCCTTCAGGTTTCATGAAATACATGTGGTAGAGTGAAATGGCAGAGGGCCTCTGGAGCTCAGATGGGATCCATGAATTTGAAGTGCTTGCTTCCAGTTGCTTATTTTAAACTAAAGAGCACTCTTTAAACTAAAAAATAAATTGTATTACAAAGTGTTAAAGTCACAAGAAAAGCAGGATTAGTGAAGCGGTAGTTGAAACAATAATAAAACATGATTAATAAGGAATTATCAGTTTCAGTGTTACATTTCCTTGGTGAGATGAAAGCCCATACTGGGAATTTATATGAGGTCAGTTTGGAAAGAATCCACCCGTGCAATATGAAAAATAGAGGCATTTATGGTTGGATTTTTTCTGGACAGCCCTCATATTAAAAACACCATTGAGAATATTTCAGACAGAATGACTTAACCTTGAGAACAGGTTTAAAGGAGTATCAGATATAAGGTGACGTGAGCAATAATAACTAACTCCACATAGGCCCAGCTTGAAAGCTCAATAGGACCATAAAGAAATGCACAGCTGCTGTGGTGGGTATTATAAAACCACAAAGGAAAATATCCATCTTCCTGACTCCTTGCTCCACTTACTCTCCAGCTTTCCTCGTCTCCTGTTATAAAGATTAACGCGTACCTCCCACCTCCTCATTTTTCCCTTTCTGTTATTTTCTGGCCAACGAATCTGGTTGCCAGTGCAACCTATTTCAAAATACTTAGCTACAAAATTAAATCCATTACATTTCCATTCCTTCATTAACTCCTATTTCTTCAGCACAGCTGGATCTCACACAGTCCTTTGAGGAAAAAAAAAAAAAATTAACAAATGAACTGGCTTTTAAGTTTTTTATGCAGAGAAACCAGATTTAACAGTTTCTTTTCTTACAAAGGACTTTTTTCAGTTCTCCGAGTTTCAAGATGTATAGAGCAAGGTCCTTATAGAAGGGTTAATATCTTAATTTCTCACATGTCATTTGTTTATATTTTATGAAAGGATATACAAGTATGTCTCTATAAGTGGCACAATTGTTGACAACACTAGCGGACAGAGTAAAAAAATGAATTGAGTTTTGGGAAAGAATATATTTGAACATTAATAAAAACACACCTCAGAACAAATAATAGTGGTCCTGGGATGGATGAGGTGGAAGGGCATAACTCATATTCTCCTAAAGAGAGAAAATTATTTCTATTTATTCATACCAAGAAATACGGTTTCTTGTAAGAAAGTTTGAGCCTTCTTGTATATTTTTATAATAATATAGTCATAAAGCACTTATATTAAAAATTTTAGTACTAATCACTCACAGGGTACATATAACTATGATTTAAATACTAAGAAAACAACTGAGTAAAAAGAATAGACAGTTCCAGAAAGAATGGCTTTTGGCTCCCCAGCACTATCAGTGGGGCATCTGACAGCTAGAGGAAACGGATTCAAAACACCCAGCCCAGGCTGTTCTCTTGGCTAGAAGATCAGGATGCCTACGGGCAGATAGACCTTGTGCCCAAGTGCAATTTTTTTTCTTGTGGCTTGAGGATTCTTAGAGTGCTCTCAACCACAGAGCTGCATTCTTCTATCTGGCCCAGGCCCAGGGCTCTCTTTCAGAGGCTCTCTGACTCACTGGCAAGTTATGACTCCAAGTCGTTCTACATCTTCTTTCAACAACATTCTTGAACAGAAAATTAACAGGGGTGGTTTGGAGAGGATGAGTTAGGAAAGAAGTAGATACTGGACTCTGGGTCTTAAAATATGAACTAAATTGAATTCTGTTCTTCAACAAAGAATGCTCAGGCACTCTAGTATGTAGTGCAACATTTCACAGAACAATGCCAACTGTTTAAAACTTGACAGGGGAAAGGAAATCAGAGATACAGAGAAAAAATTGTGAGTAGTCATAAAGATATAGGGTTTACCCACATGTTTAATAACACCAAATAATTTAATCTCATTCCAGAAGAAATGATTATTTTTTGAATAATGAAATCAGCTTACTGGGTACCCATGACTCTTTTTACTTCTGAGGTAACTGATTGAGGAAATTTGCTTACTATATTCTATCAGCCTAGTTAAATGTAAAGTAGGAGATGGCAAATTAAGGGAGACTACTATATACTAAATGTTGGTACAAGTTCATATAATACAAATTTGGGGAGGAAATAATTTTCAGGATTCAAATTGCGAACATTCAAATATTTATGGTCAGAATTACGTAAAAGCTATCTGTACTTCTGTCACTCTACCTAATTACATTTTGTTAAACTTATTGTTGACCTAGATACTGTCATGTATAACTTATAATTTATATATAAATATATTACTGCAGCCAAATAAATGACTATCTTTACCAAAATTTATGAGATAGAGTACAGAGAGAGAAAAACTATTTTTTCCACCTTTAGTTTTGTAGACCCAGAGCTAGTAAGCCTCAGCTTGTGTGAATCATCATGATTTCAAGAAATTGCCTGCAGTCTCCTGACATTTCTTCAGCCTGATTTTAATAGTATTGCTTACCTATTTGAAAAATGAAGCAACGAGTAGAAATGTTAATCCTGAACTCTCTTTTTCTCCATAATAGATTCAGCATTTTTTGAGAAAATAAAGCCTTTATTTCAGTGAGTGAAAAAGCCTTTTACAGACATTTCATTAAATCACAAAACAACCTGGGACAAAACTACAGGGTACTATTATTATCTTCAATTTCCAGATGGAAAAGTGAGGGATAGAAAGAATTTAGCTTCTTTGTTAGGAGTACCTAGTTAATGACTACCAAGCTGGCCTTGAAAGCTATATTCTCTGCTCTTTTTTCAGACTCTAGGCCCGCCAGTTTGCAACTGCCTTCCTATATACTACACATCTTTATGTTGGAAGCATCCATATTGCTTATATATTGCCAACCAAGTATTTACTCATTGAATACTTCTCTTTGTGCATTACAATTTAAAATGACTGCCTTGCTTACATTGTTTCCTCCAGTGACTATTTCTTGTCCCGTCTCCTAGAGATGGGTAACTAAATAAAAATTCTGGGACTAAATTAAGCCAATTAGATTCTATACCCCCCTTAATTTGAAACATGAGCAAAAGACGTATGCATTAAACTTCTGTTGATACTGGTTCATGGGAGCACCCCAGAGCAAAAGAAGATAGACAAGATTGTACAGCAACTACAATAGAGGTTCCCTGAACTGTAGCCTTCCTGCAGTTTTATTATTCAACTCTTCTATTGATCTATAATCTACCATAATTTCCAGCCACCACTATTCCTTGAGAGGCATATAACTAAAGTAAGTTTAGTTATATATGTTCTCTTTTTTAAAAATGTATTCTATCTACTCACATTCATTTAAAAGTATCTTTTTAAATCTTCAGTATATATTTTTTAATTCTTTGGTGCAATAATTACTAATATTGTCAAATCATGTTTTCTCTTGTATCACCAAACTTTCTTGATTGCTTGTGTCTTAGTGTTCTCACTGGTTTAATCTTCTTCTACTATATCCTAAATATTCTGTCTTTCATCTAAGAAAATGTTCACTCAAAAGTACCTGTTTTGCAACATCTATTTTTAATTTGAACACATTCCTCTATTTATTGATTTGTCAGCATAATTAAATAAAAGAGAGGTAGATAAACATACCTATAAAGTGTAAGTTCAGCTATGTCCTGCATAATGATGGACCTGACCCCAGGGACGATGGTGGTTGCATAAACTTATAATGCAGATGTAAAATTCCTATTACCTAGTGACATCATACTCATCTTAGCTGACCTAAGTCAGGTCTCAGTGCCATGGTGTTGTAAGGTTGCAGCAATGTGTTACTGTTTTGTGTGGCTAGTCTCCATCTTGAATACCGTAGTAATGGTATGAGCTGAAAGTCCCTGAGACCACTCACCTTAGCCCTGGAGCTTCCCAAACAGCTTCCTTGACTAAACTAATGCTGCCACCAGACCAATCATTCTGGCTTTTATTATGCTTAAGATCCACCCTTCAGGGATAACCATCCAGAAACTCGGGAGGAAAAGGGAGTTAATAATTTACAGACCCTGGAGTTTATGAGGTAACCAAGGGAGCACACAGCATGGTCTGGTGGAGGGTAGAGAGAAAGAGAGACAGAGAGAGACAACACAAGCATAAGGTTCAGCTTTTATTGGGGTTAAGGGTGGAAGCCTGTAGTTTCACCAGCTCCTTTTTTATTGGCAAATTTAAAAGATAAGAGCATGAATTTAATGCAAGAAGAGAAAACAAACAATTAGCCCAAATGGCGAGTTATCAAAATCAACCAAGATCTAAAACAATGGAGCCTCAGTTGTGAAAAGGGCATGGTTCATTATTTAGTTATGTGTCTGGTGATGTGTTTATTTAGATAGCCTTCCTTAGAGCCCATACCTCTTAAATATGAATAACTCTTTTAAGTGGATGCCTGAGCAATCAAAGCTTAAGTCAGGTATTTGCATTACAAAAATGAAATCCAATTGTTGGGGCTTATGCTGCAATTACAGTTTTGTGTTTGGGGTAAGGCTGGTGGAAGCAAACCTCCTGCACTGCTGTCCTATGAAAGTATAGCAAATGCAATTATAGTAGTAGGCTATAGCACGTAGGTTTGTGAAAGTACAATTTATGATGAGAGCTCAAAAACCAAACTGCCTAAGGACACATTGCTCAGAATGTAGCCCTGTTGTGAAACAGCACATGACTGTACACCATTTTGATGAAATGCATTTCAACAAAAACTCATACCTCTTAACAATTTATGAAGTCATTTACTAAAATTCTTCAAATAAGGTAAAATAAATGTTTTTTGTTAAAATGTTTAGAAACAGCATGGAGTAAAAAGTACAAACAATGTGTTAAGTACTTCTGATTCAAAATCTGTCTGTCAGTAGGTTTCTTTATTGTTACTTCTTTAGAGTACAAGTTCCTGTAAAACAATGCAGATAAGAGACTAAAGAGATGAAAAAGGAGGAAGTGGGTCAGGGGGATTCTTAGGAGTTCTAGATTAACTCTGAATACTTCTGGCCATAGCTTTCTTCTGAGTATTTTGAAAGACTAGAGGATATTATGGATCTAACATTTGTATTTAACATATGACATAATATATTTACCAACATATAATGTTACCAACATATAATGTTGGTAAATACATTGAATATGTAGAACATTATGTACTGCACTGTACATATGCAATATGTGGTATTAAATAATATTAAAATTGTTGAATATTTTAATTTATTGTCTTGTTACTATTTTCACGTGCAATTATTAATATTTTGAGAAAAACTATATATGCAATTTGAAGAACATTTAATTTTAGGAATATGCACTTTGAAGGAAACCATATCTGCAATTTCCAATTATTAAAAATGACTAATCAGAAAAGATATAATTGATATTATACACATATGTAAAAATGCATATACGTATATGCATATATAAAGAGCACATAGATTAATATGCATGGTCCTATGAACACTAACACTCTTAAGTATATTTTACATTGTCATTATTTTTGTTATTTTGTTTTGAAGTGGTAAAAATCAGAAAATGTGATAAAATTAAAGTTGTTGCAATGCAGATACAGAAGGTTTTGACCTAGGTTTTGAAATCAGTCAGCTTGAACTCCAATGCAGACTCTACTGCTTCTGAATATCCTCAGTTTTGTTATTTGTAAATGAAAGATTATAGCCACGTCATGAGTTATTGCAAGGAGGAAATAAAATCCATACATAATGGACATAGCACCATTTAAGCCTTATTTATTATCATAGCTGATCACATGGAAAATTGCCCTAGAGCACATATTTTGAGGGAGAGGAGGTGAGAGCTTTAGTGTACAAGAGGAGAGACACATATTCTAGACAGGGCTGTTACCACAGGGGGCATGATGAAGAACTTGGTTCTTCTTTCCTTTGCAGTAAAGAATTGCAGATCAGCCAGACAAAGGCAAGCAGAGTATTACTTTATTGAAATATGTTTCAAAGAGAGAAATGGGACAAGCCAAGAGAGACAATGTCCCTGATGGGTTCGGGGTTTGGGTTTTATTGCAGCCAATAAGCCAGCCCTAAGTGTGACATATAGACTTGGGACATATGATGTCCAGACTTAGGTCATTTGATTGGCACATGTATGGTGCATAACTGTTTTTTTTCTATGCATGCCTTTACCCAACACGCATACAGAAAAACCCACAGGGGAGGGGTGGACAAACCTTAATGGTTATTTTATTATAAATCTATTAAGATGAGTTTGAAGGTCAGGCTAAGGACAAGGTCCAGCTGTTTGCACAAGAGCCAAAAACAGCTAATTCTGGTTGGGGGTCTTATCTCCTTTTGGCTGGGAGATTTTGACAGAAAAAGTCATCTCTGGGGCTGAGCCCAGGTGGTCCCTGGGAAGTTGACACGGGTGGTGTGAAACATTGATTATATTGCCTTCTGCCCCTCTTCTCGCTCATGCAAAGCTTTCTATCTAACATAACTACATAATACCCATAGCTAACTATATATAATATTCAATATGCATTTATGTAAAACAGATTATTTTTGGGAAACTAACTCAAAATCATGCAGAATGTGTTGATCTAAGAGTCAGTGAGAAGAGTCTTACTAGAAATTTTGACTAAAATATAATGAAGTTGCATATATTCAGAAAACTACTACACTGAAGTATGAACTGTCACAAATGATTTAGGTTGCCTAAGAATATCTCTGATCTTCCAGTTTTTTTAAGGAGCAATGTTATTATTTCTTTTCACAATAAAATATTCATATGACAATTCATTGTCATAATTAGTGGAAAAATATAAAATATTCATTTTGTTTTCATTGTCTTTTGAAAGGAAGAAGAAGCATTATAAGGGAAAGAATACTCAATATTTAAATAACAAAATTTGTTATTTTTATTGAAGTCAATTTATACTAAAGAACTATGATAAACAATTTTTCTTTAATAATATTTTTAAATATTTTGGTAAAATTACATAGCTTCTTTTTAATAATTTTATTTTTCTATATCTGCTTTCTACTTGAGTGCACATTTGTCATGCAGAGTGTTGTTACTGGTTGCTGCTGCCAAAACAAAAGAAATGAAAGATTCCTTCTTCTTATTGCTATGAACATGAGCTTACCCTGTTGTAACTTCAAGTTTCCAATAACCATTTACACCGGTCAGGCTGTGCACTGACATGTGAATTCACTGTTCTCATAGAGTACATAAAAAGTGTTGAGGGGATGCCAGATAGCTCATCAGGTTGAGTGGTTACTTTACAACAACAAGGCCTGGTGCAAACCCACATGCTGAACTGTGGCACAATTGGTAACCACCAGCATGGCTGGGAAGATTATCGCCTCCCATGTAAGGGGCCTCCTGGTTTAGTTCCCTCCCCACACAGCCCTGCATCCACTTGTGTGGAACAAAACCACGTCACAAATAATGATGTACAACTATGGAGACTACTCTGGACCCTTCCCACTTCTCTCTGTCTTTCTCACTTTTCTCAAACAATAAAATAAATCTTAAAAAAAAAAAAGAGTTGAAATGTAAACTCATTCGGGCAAATATCTCTAAAACTTCCCTCCTAATACAATAAAGAGAAAATGTCCACAATTACCATTACATTGGTTGCTATAGATTCAAATTTATAATAACATTATGAATTTCTAACAGTTAATTACTAGGTCATAGTTGAAAGCACATTGTGTGCTGGTAGTAAGGTATCATGAGCAGTATAAAATACTATGAGGTAACCAAACAAGATAAAAAGTATTCCATTGTTTCCAAAGTTTCACTTTAAAGTTCAAATTTTAAATGAAAATAATAATGGCAATTTCCCAGTGGTAATACCATTGGATTTAAATGATTTATATATGTGCTTATCCTAATATTCTCTATTTATTTGTTATGTGAACCTAAGTAAGTTAATCTCTCTAAATATATGACTCTCCATCTATAAAATGGTGATGATGATGATGACAATGATGATGAAGATGATGGGTTGATGATAGAGGCATATATCTCATGATTTTGTAATGAGAGGTTAGTGAAATAATTTATGTATAGAGGTTACAATTCTTCCTAGTGCATTGTCAGTATTCAATAAAAGGCAATGTGTGTTTTTTATGAGGAAAATGTAGCAATAATTATATAGCATATATTTTAATAAATAGACACTAATTAAATGTCTTTTTATAATATGAACTTGAAACATGGACAATGAAATATAAAGAAAAAGAAAGGTCATTACCACATATTTAATCACATATTTTTAGCTGAAGTGAAATTTCCATTCTCTAATTGCACAAAAAAAAACTGTTATAAACACTCTATAAAGATTTTTTTTTTTAAGATTTATTTATTGTTTTTGACAGAGAGAAAGAGAGATACAGTCAGAGACAGAGAGAAGAGGGAGGGCCCAGAACAGTCTCCATAGTTGCACATCATTGGTTTTTCCACATAGTTTCATTCCACAGGTGGGAGGGGATGCACAGGGCAGGAACTGGGCCGGGGTCTCGCCCCGGTGAGAACTGAACTAGGGGCACCCCCCAGTTCAGCATATGGGTCCAGACGGGCTGGGGCTGGGATTCAATCCTCGGTCCCCGGGGCTGCAAAGTGAGAGCTTAACCCACTGAGCCATCCTGGCTTCCCCACTCTATAAAGATTTAAACCCTTTAAAATATCTTTACATTTATTTGTTTGTTTGTTTGTTTGTTTTGCCTTGCTATAAATTAAATTTCTTAAAGGACTTAATGCTCAGACTCATAAACATTATACTTCTAGGGAATATTTGCATGGGTTAAACCTCATATGTACCCTTAACAAAATATTAGTAAATCAAATGCAGCAATGTTTAAATTCAATTATACATATGAGCCTTTTATCTCAGGTATGAAAGGATGGTTTCACTTCCGAAAATCAATTAATGTAATCCAGGAAATAAGCAGGCTAAGTAAGAAAAATCACATGCTCATATCAAGTGACACAGAAAAAGCATTTGACAAAGTCTAACACAAATTCATGATAAAAACTCTCATTTGGGGAAGCTGGGATGGGTCAGCAGGTTAAGTGCTCGCTTTGCAGCCCCGGAGCCTGAGGATCGAATCCCGGCTGTGGCCCACGTGGACCCACATGCTGAGCTGGGGTGTGCCCCCAGTTCAGTTCTTTCCAGGGACTATGCTGGAGGCCCCCACCCCAGTTCCTGCCCTGCGTAGCCTCACGCCCAACTGTGGAATGAAACAATATGGAAAACTGATGCTGTCAACTATGGAAACTGCTCTGGGCCCTCATCCTTCTCTCTGTCTCTCTGTCTGTCTCTTTCTGTCAAAAACTAATAAAAATAAATCTTAAAAAAAAAACAAAAAAAAATACTCTCATTAAACTAGACAACTTGATAATGAATATCTTAAAAAACCCTGCAGGTAACATGAAAACTAATGGTTAAAAGAAAGTTTTCCCATGAAGATCAAGTAAAAGGCAACGGTTTCTCCTTTCACCACCCCATTCAACATTATGCTGGAAGTACTTTCTAATATAATAAGATGGGGAAAGCTCAGATGACTCAGCGGGTTAAGTGCTCGCTTTGAAACCCCAGGGACCAAGGATCGAATCCTGGCCCTGCCCCATGCAGATCCACATGCTGAACTAGGGTGTGCCCCCAGTTCAGTTCTTGCCGGGCGGCCTATGTGGGAGGCTCCTGGCCCAGTTCCTGCCCTGCGCAGCTCCGTGCCCACCTGTGGAGTGAAACTATATGAAAAACAAATGTTAACTGTGGAGACTGGTCTGGGCCCTCCCCCTTCTCTCTGTCCCTGTTTCTCTCTGTCAAAAATCAATAAAATAAATCTTTTAATATAATAAGATAAAAAAATAAAAAAAATAAAAAGACAGAAAGAAAGAAGAAAGACAAAAAAGGAAGTAAAAGGCATTCAGATTGGGAAGAAAGAAATAAAACTATGATTAGAGATCCATGATCATCTATGTATGGAATGTGAAAGAATTGACAAAATCTCCTAGAACTGATTAGCAATTATAGCAAGAGTGCACAAGACTGACATGCGAAAGTCAATCATGTTTTCATATACCAGCAATTAACAAATAAAATGTGAAATTAAAAGTGGATTATTATTTATACCAGGAGCCCCAAAATGTAATACTTAGGCATACATCTAATAACATACCATACAAGATCTTTATGAGAAAACTCTAATATTTTTTTTTTAATTTTTTTAATTGTTTTTGACAGAGAGAGAGAGAGAGATACAGAGACAGAGAGAGAACTGAACTGGGGAAACTCCCCAGTTCAGCACATGGGTCCACAAGGGCCGGGGCCAGGATTCGACCCTCGGTCCCCAGCGCTGCAAAGTGAGCGCTTAACCCACTGAGCCATCCCAGCTTCCCGAAAACTCTAATATTTTGATGAATAATATTTTAGAAAATATTTTATGTTCATGGATAGTAATAATCAATATTATCAAGCTATCACTTCTTCCCAACGTGATCTTTAGATTCAATGCATTGTCAATCAAATCCCAGAAAGTTATTTTGTGGTTATCAACAAGTCATTTCTAAATATTAAATGGTGAGATAAGACACAGAATAGACAAGGTATTGAAGGAAAATAATTAAATTGGAGGACTGACACTACCCAAATTTAAGAACTATTATAAAGCTACACTAATCAAGACAGTATAGCACCGGTGAAAGAACAGACAAATAGGTGTATGGTACAGAACAGAAAGCCTGGATTTAAAGTTTATAAATATGCCGATGAACTTTAATAAATAACGATAATACAATGAGCAAAGACAGTGTTTTCAACAAATGGTGCCAGAACAAATGGACATCCACAGAAAAAAAGTAAATAAACCTAGACAAAGACCTTACACCCTTCACAAAAATTAAATTAAAATGGTTTATAGATCCAAATATAAAATTGCAAAATCATAAAACTTCTAGAAGATAACAGGAGAAACCCTAGATTTTTGGGGGAAATTTGATGGTTTTTTGAAACAACACCAAAAGTATGATCTATAAAAGAAACAGTAGGTAAACTGAGCTTTATTAAAATTAAAAACTGCTCTTTGAGTGACAGTCAAGAGATTGAGAAGAAAAGATATAGGCAGGGAAACACTATTTGCAAAACATACATTTGTAAAGGGCTATTAGCTTAAAATATAAGAAATACTCTTAGAACTTAACGTTAAAAAAAAATCATCCTAATTTAAAAATGGAGCAAAAACTTTAAAAGAACCCTCATCAAAAAAGATGTACAAGGGGCAAATAAATATAGCAAATGATGATTCATATCATATGTCAAAAGGGATATGCAAATAACAATGATAAACAACTACTCACCAATTAGAATGGACAAAATCTAAAACATCAAATGCTTGTGAGGATATGAAGCAACAAAAACTCATACTTGTTAGTGAGAATACAGCTACTTTGAATGATGATTTGTGAGTCTCTTATAAAACTAAACACTCTTACCATATATGCCAGTATTCATGTTTCTATCAAGTCATGAAAAAACCTGGTGGAAGCTTAAATGTATATTACTAAGTAAAAAAAAAGCCAACCTGAAAAGGTTACATACTATATAATTTCAACTATATGACATTTTTGAAAAGCAGAACTATGTAGGCAATAAGATCCATCATTGCCTGAGGTTGGAGGTGGTTGTGGGGTGAATAAACAGAACACAGAAGAATTTTAGGGCAGTGAAATTATTCTGTATTATACCATAATGATGGATACATGGCATTATACATTTGTCCAAACTCTTAGAATGTAACAGAATGAACCATTTTGTAAACTGGACTCAGGGTGATTATGATGTGCTATAGCACAGCTTCATCAGTTGTAACAAAATCCCACTTTAGTGAGAGATGTTATTATCAAGGGTGGCTATACATGTGTCAGCGGGGAATACATAGAAAATCTCCATTTCTTCCTCTAAACAGTTCTAAAAATATAAAGTTTTAATAATTTTAAACTAATTTATGTGTCTAAAAATATAAAGTTTTAGTGAATTTTTAAGCCAATTTGTGTTCCAAATATATAGCAGATACTTTTGTTCTATAGATATTGCTCAATAGCTATCCAAACATATAGCATAAGAAGGTATCTATTCTGTTTTTTGTATGTTTGTTTGTTTGTTTTTGTTCTTGTGCATTTGTTTTTAAGACTTTCTTGGACTAGAAAAGAAACCTATAATTATTTTGTTATTGTCCCTTCCACAAGCCTAGCTGAAATAAGTTCATCATATTCAATCATGCCAGTGGCCATAGACTACAAAGAGTTATGTTGTCTTTGTCGGTGGTAAATTCCACGAATCTTCTGTTTTCTTGATGTCAAGATTTTTTGCATTAAAGTTGTCAAAATTCTCACCCAATGAGGATGAATTTACAGCCTTTAAAATAAAAGTAGGGCTTTTTTTTTCTTACTTTGGAAGAGCTCTGAGGCTTAAGAGGATATAAAATGTGCTTTGCTTTACTTCATAATTCAAAGAATTTGAATTCAACTGTATATTAAATATATAAATACTTTTTCCCATCCTCTCCCCAATTAGCATACATACGTGTGTGGTGCATGAGCACACACACGCACACATGCATGCTATATTTATTATAGTGATTACAATTTAGTTATTTTTGCCCCTGTGTAATGCAACAAGGATTTCTTTCTTTGCTAACTTGTCTAATTTATTCATTTATTATTAATGCATTCCAAATCATGCCACCTGAAAAAGATTAATCTGAGGTTTGAGGCTATTCTAATGTAATTTCTCACTTAGTGGTTTTATAAGAATATTGAATTGATACTCAGTTCTAAGATACCATAATTATCATCTTTACATGCCTCTATGATGAACTATGAGCATTCACCAATTAATCTCCTAGATGTTTCCAATCAATTAATTTTCCAACAGTTAAAAACAAGAAAACTATATAGACAGCACATTTCCAATTGATGTGTATTTTACCCATTCACTGTGAGAATAATTACTTTGTTTAAAATAAGTTTTTCAGCGTAATATATTCTTTACTAGAGATTAGGTTAAACGTTGGCACATTGTAATGTGAGAAAGGCATGATGTTTCATATTTTTTATTACTTCAATTTCAAGTAATTTCAAGTAATTTCATGACACTTATTCAAAATCTTCAAAAGACATAGCATGAACAAAATTTAGTCAGTCAACTTTACTATATTTTTTTCATTTAACTTTTTTTGTTTGTTTTTGAAAGTTACATCAGAACATTTTGGTATTTGGTGAAAAGAGTAGGTATGCTATTGTTATTATATATAGTCATTAAAAATAACATGTTTTAATGAGGTGCTTTGTGGAGAAATTTATATAATTTTAAGTTAAAAAGACTAGTTTTTGCTTTGATGTATCTTTTGTGTGCACTGCATTGTTCTTGGTCAGAATTGAGGGCCTATTTCTGAATAGTTAAGAAAAAGTTAAATTTAGAGTTAAAAATAATAATACAACCAATGACAACAAGTGCAATAATAAAACATAAGGATGAATATGCATAAAAGGAAAATAAGCTCAAAGTACAATTATTTGCAAGAATTTTTCTCTCACTATTTGCATAACTCTAATGTGAGTTGCCATTTTATGGGTTGTTTTTTTTTAACCAACTACTTTATATCTTTCCAGGAATAATGCTTCCAATTAAGATAATTGTCTACTGGTACATAGTGATCATAACAATGTAAACAACAACAGCAAGACATTTATTTAATGCTTATTTTTTCCCAAGTGCTCATTATCTTATTGAAACCTAATTACAAGTCAACGTGCTAGTCTTATTATTCATTTTATTTTACACATAAAGAAACTGAGGCTTAGAAAATTCCTAAATTGATTAAGGCTACACAACTAAAAAGGAGAAGAAGCCAGAATTTTAAGTTAGGATTATCTAATTCTAGAGCCCATTAACTCAACCATTCACTATATTATTTCTGCTACTCTCTGAACATGCAGTTTTTCTGAGTGATAGTTAATTATGAATAAAGTTTAGCACATTATTTTTTCAATTATAGTTTTTTGGTATCAATGGTAGGTTTATTTATTTAATTATAACTGATTTTATCCACAGAAAATTCGTAGTATATAATTTAAGCAACATGGCATTAATTTCAATGAAAGGTCTAAAAAGTAGCATGAGGGAAAGCCGGCGTAGATCAGCGGGTTAAGCACTCGCTTTGAAGCCCCGCGGACCGAGGATCGAATCCCGGCTCTGGCCCAGGCAGACCCACATGCTGAACTGGGGAGTGCTTCCCGAATGCGGTGAGGTCCCCAGTTCAGTTCAAAAAATAAATAAATAAAATAAGTAAAACATAGCATGATAAATAAAGATAATGATAAGGATATGGATAATACAGTTAATTGCATAAAAAGATAAACATATTTTGAGCATTTATAAAACAAATAATTCATGACAATACATTTTTAAGACTTATTTTTTAAATATTTTTATATCTCAAAACTATGTCAAAAAACTAATAATGTACAACTATGGAGACTTCTGTGGGCTCTCCCTCTTCTCTCTGTCTCACTCACCTTCTTTCAAAAACAATAAAAAATCTTAAAAAAATAAGTATGTTTTTATATCTAATACTGAATAAAAATAAAAGCATAAATTTACATATAAAATGGAAGTTAGAGGTTAGGTTGATTTAGTGGGGAAGTTGTCTATACTAGTAGAATTTGGATCCCTGTTTATCCAGCCTCCCCCTAAAGTCCTGTGAACATGTTTATATTCATCCAACCCTTCAGGCTCCAGTCCTTTCGAACCTTCCTTCTTTTCCTTCTCTGTTTTTTTGTCATGTAATCATGTCTCTTATCTATTTAACTAGTTCTGTGTTTATTGGTAGTGACAGACGTTGTATGAACTCTAAGGTATATGGTGCAATGAATTTTAATTTCTTTGAAATATAGTAAGAAAAAAATGATGATTTCTCTTATGTGATGCTAAAAATGTAGTCACATCACATTTTTCCTGTACTTTAATTTTCACGTTTATTTTTGACATTATATGTCTTGATTTCTCTATAAAATTTTGATTCAGTACTGGTTATAGGATTAAAACCAAAGTCTATTGGCTTTCAGTTTTTTGTTTGTTTTGGTTTTGTTTTTGTTGTTTTGTTTTTTGTAGAAGTATTTTTCTCCCTGCATTATAGATTTTGAGTGTTGAAGGATCAGAATTCTACATGCATTAAAATGTGCTGTAAACTTTAAAATGTCTGTTTAGAGAGTTTATTTTTAATGTATGCTGTGGCTATTCAATATATCCCACATCTTTCAACTTTTGTCTTGAAAAATGGAAGATTAGCACTTTATGCGGTATCATTCAGTATGAAGCTGTTTTCACTCATCTTTATTCTCTTCTGACAGGCAAAAAACTATGTGAGTATTTTACAAGAGGCCTTTAGGTTTTATGTTTTCCTGGCTTGTGAATAAGTTAGGAAACTATAGTACATCTGAAACAGTATCCTTAGGTCAGAGTGGAGAAAACATAAAATGATTGATATCTGAATGTACATGTTAAAGCCAGACAGACACTCTTTTCTCCTTTAGTCTAAACAAAAATAAAGCATTCAACAGAATATATTCTATGTCCTCTGGATGGCAATGCTTTTTTGGCAGAGTTGTTTGGTTTCCTTTATGGTCCTGTGTATTTTATTAAATCTCTAAGTAAGTGTTAAATCTTGTTTGTATATATTACAAAGTCCCTCTGTACCACATAAACAGCTTTGAAATTCATTTGGTGAAGATTCTATGGAAGATGTTCAAGTATTAGGATAGCATGTTTGATTAGTCTCCATCAGAATATTAAGGAAGGCACTTCTGCTTAGATTAAAACAGAATTGACTGAAGCTCAATATGCAGCTGAATTCATCCCAAGTTTGGAACACCGAGGCTGTCCGCATATCGGGAAACTACTGAAGTCTCTAACGCACGTAGAACAATTATGTTGCAGAAGAGAAGAGCACAGTCCAATAAGACATTTAAGAGCAACAATGAAAAACAGGAGAAAACAAATTCAAATGGGAGAATTTATACTTAAAGAAAATACTTAATACAACCATCTGAATAGGTTTTTCAAACAAAGACTCAGAAAGACAAAGGAAGGAATTAACTCCCTAAAACAATAAGTGGAGATTGTGAGACCAGAACAGAAAAGTACGACAAAAGAAAAAGGAACAATAAGATAAATTACAAAGAGTTCTTCAAAATAAGGTATAACTTTTGAAATAATTTAAAACACATGAAGCAAATAATCAGGCTAAGGAATTCTCCCAGAATGCAGTGCAAATATATGTACAGATAAAATCAAGGGATATCCAACACGCCAGTGCGGCAATAGTCATCCATTAAGACTTTCAGGAGAATAGTAAGACGCATGGGAAAGATCAATAATTAAATGTTTTCTGGAATTGAAAAAAACAAGATATACAAGAAAACGCAGCAAGTGTTTAAGAAATTGAGAAGTGCAAAAAAGAAAAAAGCATACACATTGACACACAGTAGTAAATCTTAAAACATTGAGACTAAGGTTAAAATTTTAATAACTATAAGAGTTAAGGACAACTTACCAACAATGAAATGAAAATTAGACTACGGTGTTTGTATTATTATTTTATCAGAGACATTTGATACAAGGAGAAATGAGAAAATGTTTTCAAAATGCTACATAGGAATTCTTAATTCATAAATTTCATTGTCTAGATAAATTGTTATTTAAGAACAAATATGTTATACATACATTTTTAGATTAATAAAAATAAAAATATGTTTGAGTATATCATCTTTAAAATACCTATTTGAGAAAAGCTATTATGACAAATAGAAAAATATGATACAGCAAAGACAAATTACACATTTAAAATTAAGTCTTGATGTTAATAATAAATTGCATGTGTGAAATATATATGTATGAGCTTATAACTGATATTATTACATATTGATGGATGACTCAGAGATATATTTCATAAATCTGTTGACTTTCTAAGAGAAAGGATATCCAATTGGATTAATACTGGGATGATTTAAAGAAATAAAAGTTTGTGTATATTTGAGGTATGCTACACTGAATAAAATGCTTAACAAGATCATCTTTTTTCACTTAAAAAAAAAACAACAGAAAACACTAAAATCAAACTTAAAATGGTCATTACTCTCCATAGCAGGAGCACTACACTTTTCAGAAAATAATTGAAAACAAATAGCTGTAAACTAAAATTTTTATTTTCTTTGTTTGTAAACTATTGCAGTAGTGTTGTTTAATAAAACTACATACCAGTTTACTTTCTTACAAAAACATTGTTCATGATTTGTATGTACCTAAAAATCCCGGTTATGGATTTTCACTATGAAAAATAAAAATTACCTCAATCTGGGTAAACACATCCATTGAATTACAATTTCTCAAAACTTGAAGAATTTCACAAGAATAAAATGATTTGTCTAAGAAAACAACAACAATAACAAAAATGGTACTACTTCATTCAGTCTAAAATACTGCTTTGAACTTGACTTTTTTTAATTTTAAGATTTATTTTTATTGTTTTTTGACAGAGTGAGAGACAAAGAGAGGCAAAGAGAAGGGAGAGGGCCCAGAGCAGTCTCCATAGTTGACAGCATGAGTTTTCCATATAGTTTCACTCTATAGGTGGGCACGGTGATGCACCAGGCAGGAAATGGGCTGGGGGCCTCCCAAATAGGCCCTGGCAAGAACTGAACTGGAGTCACACCCCACCCAATTCAGCATGTGGGTCCACATGGGCCGGGACCAGGATTTGATCCTCGGTCCCCAGTGCTACAAAGTGAGCACTTAACCTGCTGAGCCATCCCTGCTTCCCCTGAAACTTGACATTTCTTATTCTGTTTATGATTAATCTAACTAAGCTGCTGCAGAGCCATTTTGAACTCATAGTTCCTATTTAGAATAGTATGATCATTGGTTACTTACTAATTACAATTTTTTACCATATTATGTGAAAAGTGTACCGTATTCTAAGTTGTAAAGCTTTCTGTATCAAATCTGTTGGGACATAGTTAATTTTTAATATATTTTTATTTATTTATTTTTATTTTTGACAGAGAGAGAGAGAGAGAGAGATACAGAGACAGAGACAGAGAGAGAACTGAACTGGGGGAGCTCCCAGTTCAGCATATGGTTCCGCATGGGACGGGGCTGGGATTCGATCCTCGGTCCCCGGTGATGCAAAGTGAGCACCTAACCCACTGAGCCATCCCGACTTCCCCCGACATAGTTAATTTTTGATGTAATTACTTTCATTCATGCAACCTTTTAACACCTTTATAATTAAGACATAATTAACATATCTTACAATTTATTCATTTAAATTCTACTATTCAATGGTTTTAGTGCATTCACCAAGTTGTGCATTCATTACTACAATCAAATATTTTAAAAATATTTATTTTGTTGTTTTTGACAAAGATAGAAAGAGACAGAGAGAGACAGAGGAGGAGGGGGAGGGCCCAGAGCAGTCTCCATAGTTGTATATCATCAGTTGTCCACATGGTTTTATTCCACATAGGTTGGCGGGCCGCACAGGGCAGGAACTGGGTGGGAGCTTCCTGCATGAGAGGCACGCCCCCTTGAGCCAGGGGCCAAACTGAGAGGTGAGAACCAAACTGGGAGCCACCCGCATGGGAAACACACCCCAGTTGAGCATATGAGTTCACAAAGTCCAGGGCCAGGATTCGATCCTCGGTCCTTGGGGTGGCAAAGTGAGCGCTCAATCTGCTGCCTACACGGTTATCTCAGGGTGGTGGACTTGACAGTAATTTTTATTTTCTACTTTCTTCAGTCCTCTACTTTACATGTGTTCTTCCAAGAAATATAGTCTCCTACTTCAAATAGAAAAGAATTTAAAAAATTAAGAAACAACATGATAAAGAAATATAACAACAAAGTGGATGGGTTTCTTCCCTTTTACATCCATATCATAAAATTACAGAAACTTGAGGTTAGAAAGGTCCTAATAGATTGTTTCCTGTATCATGTAAGTATAAGGGTATATTTAAATATTGAACATAAAAAAGTTTAGTTGAATTATTTTAATGGAATTAAAGAAATGTAAGTATAAAATATAAGAAATATCAAAGTCTTTGAGTTTTCCCTACATAAAAGGGTGATTAGAATCTGGAGAAAGGATTATAAGCCTTAACATTTACAAAAATAATTAAGAGCTAATGTGCTTACCTGGTTCTTTGCAAGTATTGTCTTTACTATAGTCAATGTCAAATTTCCATAATTAGGGGAAGCCAGGATGGCTCAGTGGGTTAAGCGCTCGCTTTGCAGCGCTGGGGACCAAGGATCGAATCCCGGCCCCAGCCCGTGCGAACCATGCGCTGAACTGGGAGCTCCCCCAGTTCAGTTCTCTCTCTGTCTCTGTATCTCTCTCTCTCTCTCTGTTAATAAACAATTAAAAATAAATAAATAAATATTAAAAAAGAAAAATTTCCATAATTAGGAGTTCCAAATTTAGCAAATAAAATATGCTAAAATATACTGTATTAGTTTGTTAGGGCTGCCAAAAGAGTACCATAGACTGGGTAGCTTAACTAACAGAAATGTAATATTTTACTGCTCTGGAGCTAGATATCTGGGATAAGGTGTTGGTAGAACGGGTTTCTTCTGAGGCCTAATCTCCTTGGCTTATAGTTGGCTGTCTTCTCCCTGTGTTTTCATATTGTCTTCCTTCTGCACATGTCTATGTCCAAATGTCCTCATCCTATAAGAACACCAATCACACTGGCCCAATCTAATGTCCTCATTTTAATTTAATTACTTTTTTTGCAGGCCTTATCTCTGAGTACAGTCATATTAGGAGGCACTGAGGGCTATAACTTCCATGTATGAATTGGGGTGGGGGGATGCAATTCAAACTGTACCAAATACTTAACAATTTAGTCATTCTTTATCTGAAATTCAAATTTAACCAAGTATCTTGCATTTTACCTGGCTACCCTATTATAATCTGGAAATTGTTCATATTATTTGTGATTTCATATATTTTTATTTATTTTTAAATATTTTTAGAATCATAGTTTTAGTAGGTGGTTTTAAAAGCCACAGAAAAAAAAATTATTGAAAATTCATATTCCATTTATATTGCTAACAAAGAAATTTATTTGATTTAAAAATGTACACTTATTAATTTGAACGCAAATACTTGTGCTAGTATCTTCTCCTTTAAAGGTTAATCACATGTAAACTAGGTAAAATAATACCTTACTTAATTCACGTTTTGCATGTTCTTCCATTAATTAAAACAAGAGAATCTCTTAGCCTGTTTTAACATCTAATCACCAAAGAACCCAGTCGACGATATTAGCATCACCTACATTTATTATCTGAGTTTGTAAAAGCTGGGATCTTTGACATGTTTAAACAATCATCTGAACAATAGAAACTTTCTGCTAAAAATGCTTTTTCTATTTTTAGTAAATTAATGGCTCTGAACTTTCTTTATAATTCTGGTTCACCTCTATAACTTCAGCTAAAGTTCACCTATACTTAGGTATGACATATAATTCCAGGTGTTAGAAATATTAGTTTTATCTGAGCTGCAGACATTAACAGTGCCTTTTGATCCAGACATATTTTCTTAAAAATAAGATTTCTCAGTTTTAATTTGTTTTATATTTTAAATGCTTATGTCCATTCCAGACATATTTTTAATTGAAACTGTTGACAGGCAATCCAATGTCAGTTTTAATAAACAGAAATCAAACCACAAAAAAGCACATTTTGAAGAAAATAATTATGTGTTGTATACAGTTCATCTAATCTAATTTTTTAGCAGCAGTGAAAAGTTGGGTTTTGGAATGAGATAGTCCAGAGTTATCTCATCTTTGCCACTTAATAGTGAACTTGGGTGAAGATTTAATCTCTCTTATATTTTAGTCTCTTACTTTTTAAATGGAGATAATTTATAAATTTGATCTAAGAACAAAGTGAGATAAAATATAAAATATTTTTAAAGGATTATGGTTGAAGTTATTAACAATACCTGTGAGAAGAAAAATTTACCAATGCCATTTTGATAGATTTCTTTGTTTATATTTTAATTGTCCACAATCTTCAATTGAGTCTAAGATTTTAATATAATATGAAAATACTTTTAATAATATATTAGGAACTGGTAATCATTATAGTATTTAGCAAGGTAAGAGTCAATGTTATAGTTTTTTGAGTAGCACATTTAAAGCATGTACATACTATTTGGGGTTTTAGTGTGTTAATATTTTTTTTCTAAATATACTAATTATTTATTTTCCAGAGCAATGCTTTGCTTAATGTCATAGCACTAAATATAAATTTAACCAAATTATTTACATAAAAGAACAACACAACATAGAACTAGAGGAAATATAATCAAAATGGAATGGAATATAATGTTGCCACATATCTTGAAATATATATTGGTGTACATTTCTCTTAATGATTCATAGCAAGCATTGACGGATTTCTTACTATATATCAGATACCATACAGGGTGGTTTATGTAGTTTCCTCATTTAATCAGCACAGAATTCAAGTAGTATTTGTAATTTTTCTCAACTTGCTTATAAGTAAACAGGCTTTTATCCTAGTTAGATAATCACTGTCACAGAGCAAAAAGCTGGCAGTGAGAGTCAAGGATTTGACTATATTTTTTCCAAGTCAATTATGCTAAATAATCTGTCAGTCTAGAAGTATAGATATTTTTGAATGCCTTATCTATGACGATGTTTTTTGTTTGTTTTTTGTTTTTGCAGCATTTTAGAAGTCCTTTTCTTTTTTTTTTTTCAAATATTAGGCAACTTGAACAAGAAAATGGTTGTATAAGTTACACCTAGGCATTATTTACTGGTAATTCACTGGCAATAGGCTAATTTAAGGTAGATTCAGAGAGTAAATTCCAATGGTAATTCTATAGCAGCACAATTCTAGATTTTGCTGAAGGTACGTAAATAGGAGTTCTGTAAAGTTAAACTCACTTTAGAGAGTCTATGTGCTATAAACACATCTGCAAAGGGCTACAAGAAATATTTTCCTCAAATCCCTTCAAAGGTATGGGAGTAAGTTTCTCTGAGTGCTCTATCCTAGAAAATGCCTACTTACTATTTGTATTCCTGTCTTAGAGCTGCCCTAATAGATTACCACAGACAGAATGATATAAAATTTTCTACAGTTCTGGAGGCTGAAGTCCAAGTTCAAGGTGCCAATAGAGCTGGTTTCTGAACAGATTCTCTTCCTGGCTTGCAAATGGCTGCCTTCTCATGGTTTTTTCATATGGTGCTTCCTCTGTGCACCCAAAGAAAGATCTCTCTTATCTTTCTTCTTAGAAGAACAGTGGTCCTATCAGATTAGGGGAACACTTCTATGATCTCTTTTAACCTTAATTACCTTCTCAAAGTCCTTATCTCCAAATACGGGATCTGGCAGAAGTAATACCCCTTTTTTATGAGCTCGTAATGCCCTGGCAGAGTGCTACTTTTGCTAGATCCTTACAGTCACGTAGGAGATTAGAGCTTCAACATAGAATTGAGTGACAGGGGGGTGGGTTTGCATATTGCAGTCCACAGCAGCATTGAATTGTAATCTTCCATTTCCCATGTAACATTTATCCATTTCTGTTGTTTTAGTCTTTAGAAAGAGCAGGATAACACTCCCATTAGAAATAACTGGCTCGCTAACAAGCGTTGATGATTTAAGTATGGTTGAGGGCACAGGGAGGAGGAAATGATGATTGTGATTGCTCAGATGGGTTTTTGGTATACATGAAAATGTTCCTGAATAAAAATACAAGCCAAACCAGAAAGATGAAGAGTAATCTTGGCTTCTGATACAGCATTTAGCAGTTATCTATAGAATAGAGAAAACACTGGAATGTCAAACTATGCAGAGAACATCTAAGTAAATGTATTCTGCTGACAATAAAATCAGTTTACATTTTCTTTAACTATTCAAAAGCAGAGGTAACTAATCTTTCAGTCAGTTCCTCATTATGCATTGTCATGAAATAGATAATACAATTTCCACAAACCTCTTTTGGTTTCACATCAAACAGATTCTCTCAAAGCCATTTAATAAACAAATAGACAGAAAAAGCAAACTTGGTACCTCAAACAATTTGTATAATTGGTTACTTTGAGACATCTATTACTCTTCTCTCAAAACAGATCTACATTTCTACTCAATTGAAGATATTTTCCAAATTGAGGTTTAGAAAAGTTGCATATTAAAAATAATAATAATAAGGCAGCAGACTTCTTTAATATTTTGAAAACAAAGATAAAACATACATTAAATTATTCATGTCCAACCTGCAGCCTAGGACAGCTTTGAATGTGGCCCAATACAAATTATTAAAACATTGTGAGATTTTTTTTGTGTGACCTTCTTTTTTAGCTCATCAGCTATCATTACTGTTAGTGTATTTTATATGTGTCCCAAGACACATATAAAATACTTCCAATATGGCCCAGGGAAGCCAAAAGGTTGTACACCACTGTTAAGTTATTCCTCATATTGAGAATCAACAAGCATCTTCAATTAAATTAAAACTTTGTCATTGCTTATAAAAAATGGCCTCTCTAGATCCTCATATATTTTTTTTCAGAAAAATGTAATAGCACATTCTATAAATCAGTTACATAAGGCTCCTTATGAGTCACTATTTTTACTTTATAATATGTGTTACTCCTCCTTCCTGCAATGTACTTTCAGATACAGCTAATTTCTAGAGGGCAAACTTTTCTTCAATATTGAGCTTATGAATGCCTCTTCTGAGAGGACTTTTTGAATCCTCTAACCCTGAGTGATTTGGTAATGCCTCTTTTCCTCTCTCTTAAGAAATTATTACCCCACTTTAATATGTCTACTCATATTTACTACACCATTCTGCATCAAGGGTCATACAAAATTCATCTTTATTTCTCTCTTGCCTAAAGTGATATTTAGTCCAAGGTAAGCATTTAAAAATCTTGGTGACACCAAAACCGACAAAGTAAGAGTATAGGCTTACTTTCAGGATAATTGTGTCTGAATTTCAGTCCATGCCTCTTACTAAAATTGTTGTTGTGAACAAATAACATAGTCTTAAAGTTTTAGTTTGTATGTTTAAAAGGGAGAAAGTATACTATTTACATAATGTGTTCTTGTTTGAATTCAATTAAATTATGAAGAGATGAAGAGAAATTAAGAAGGTGGGAGGGAGAGAGGGAAGGAGAGAGAAACAATGAATGAAAACGAGCACAAGCTTAACAAAACTGGCATACACAAGGTCTCACAATTAAGTTCATGAACTGGCTACTGTGCATTTATTTTGGCAGCACTGTACAAACAACTAGGGAAGGTTTCATAACCTTGGTATATCAGTGTCTCACAGCTGTGTTTGAGTCAACATGTGGTGTGTTCTTGCTGAGTGGTGCTCGTTATTGTTGTTGAGTGTTTTAGTGTGCCATCACAAGACTGTCAGAGCTTGAAATAAAACAATGAACAACCATTAAATTTCTTGGCAAACTTGGCAAGAGGGGAAGAACAATCAAGGACATGTTAGTCCAAGTTCCTGGGAACAATGCCATGAAGAAAACGGCAGTGTAAAAATGGGTTCAAAGTTTTTCTGAGGGGAAAGAATTCTTCACTGATGAAGAAAGGTCAAGGTGGCATTAACAAGCAAAACTGACAAAAGCATTGCACAATTTTTTTAAATTGTGGTTCAAAGTGTTTGGCTGACTGTGAAAAGCATAGCAGACCAAGTTTTTTATTGACAGAAATTCAGAAAAATCATCATCGAAAATCTTAGCATGAGAAAGGTGTGTGCAAAAATGGTCCAAAGGAGCTCACCAATGAACAAAAGCAAAGGAGAGTTGAAGTTTGCCAAAACCTTTTGAAGAGACAAGATAATATTTTGGGCTGTGTTATCACTGGTGACGAAACATGGATGTACCAATATGACCCAGAAACAAAGCATCTAAGCGCACAATAGAAATTAACCAATTCTACACAACCAAAATGTTTTGTCAGTCCAAATCCAGAGTCAAAGTAATGTTACTCACCTTGTTTAACATCAGAGGGATTGTTCATTATGAATTTATACCAACTGGACAAAAAGTCGCCCATGCTAAATATTTGAAAGTGCTGACAATGCTGTATGGAAAAGTTAAATAAGAATATCCTGAACTTTTTGCCAATACCTCGTGGCTCTTGATCATGACACTACACCAGCTCACACGGCACTGTCTGTGAGGGAGTTTTTAGCAAGTAAACAAATATCTGTATTGGAACAGCCTCCCTACTCATGTGATCTGGCCCCCAGTTACTTTTTCTTTACCCAAAGATATAAAAAATTTTGAAAGGAAGACATTTTGATGACATTCAGGACATTAAGGGTAGTATGACGATGGTTCTGATGGTCATTCCAGAAAGAGTTCCAGAATTACTTGAAAGCTGAACTAGGCACTCGTGTCAGGTTATAGCTTCCCAAGGGAAGTATTTCAAAGGTGAGGTGACTGTGGTAATAATCAGTAATGAGGTATATAGCACTTTTTCTAGGATGAGTTCACAAACTTAATTCTCAGACATTGTAAGTTAACTTTCTTTCTATTACTCTTATTATTTATCTAAAAAGACAAGTTATATGACTTAGTGTCCATTCACTACTCATTATTGTTTCAGTGAAAAATAGAAACTTTATTGATATATTAATTGCGACTACCGAGTTAGTCTGTCATTATGTTTGCTTATAGTTAGGTTATCATAAACCTATGTTTCAGAAAAACAAAGATAATAATCAAATACAGCCATGTCTTTCATTAACTTCATTTAATACAATTGAATACCAAATTTCTATAAAGACTTTTAGAAATAGAATAACTTATATAAATTGTAAAGCCTTCCAAATAGCTTTTTTTATCGCATTTACTTTTTTTCTTTTTTTAAAAAATATTTTTTATTTATTCTTTTGACAGAGGGAGAGAGAGAGAGAGATACAGAGACAGAGACAGAGAGAGAACTGAACTGGGAGAACTCCCCAGTTCAGTATATGGGTCCACACGGGCCAGGGCTGGGATTCGATCCTCGGTCCCTGGCGCTGCAAAGTGAGCGCTTAACCCACTGAGCCATCCTGACTTCCCCACCAAATATCTTTTTTTTAAGATTTATTTTATTGTTCCTGACAGAGAGAGAGAGACAGTTACAGAGAGAGACAGAGAGAAGGGAGAGAGCCCAGAGCAGTCTCCATAGTTGTACATCATCAGTTTTTGACATCGTTTCAGTTCACACAGATGGGCAGGGCACACACAGGGCAGGAACAGGGACACATGGGAGTCATGCCCCCTCAAGCTAGGGGCAAAACCAGAGTGCAAGAACTGAATGGGGGTCTCCTACATGGGAATCACACATCCCAGTTCAGCATATAGGTCTGTATGGGCCAGGGCTGGGATTTGATCCTTGGTCCCTGGGGCTGCAAAGTGAGTGCTTAACCTGCTGACCCATCCCAGCTTGTCCCCAAATATCTTATAAATATATATGTTACTAAAATTCTTATGTGTAAGCTTTCAGTCTAGAATAGATATTTCTTTAGTATACATATCTCATTAGTTACCACAATTGTAATTAATGAATTGTGTGATTTGCTGTTCAGTTTCTACTTTCCCCACTGTACTATAAGTTCTATAGGGCAGAGATCATATCTATCTTATTCACTGGAGTTTCTTTGATACTTCTAAGTTCCAAAGGCATAATTTTTCAAGTGATGTTTTGTAAATAAAAAGAGAAAGAAAAAGAAAAAAAGAGAGAAAGAAAGAAAGAAAAGAAAAGAAAACTTGAAAAGTTATAAGTGGTATTTAGCATATCACAGTCTTTTAAGAAATATTATGTGATTTGTTATAATATTTCTCACTATAAAATAAAAAATACTGCCTAACCTTATATTCAGATCAATGGACTTACTATTATAAGAAAAATTTAAAAACATTAAAAAGTGTCTGTAGCAGGGAGAATTGTGGAAGAAAATTATTTCTAAACTTTGATAGAAGATGAGGTAAACGGAAGAAAAAAACAAGAGAGAAAGAGAAAGAGAACCAACAGATCAGCCAAAAGTCATTTTTACATAGTGATAGAATAGAGTTGGAGATGATAGCAGCAGATGGATGATGGGCTAGATATGAGAAGCATCAGTGATGCTGGTGGCATGTGAAACTAACCACCAAAATGGTTAGACCATTGGCAAAAGCTAAAATGAGCAGCAGATGTAGTCACACACACAAGAAGAAAGAAGGAGGAGAAGGAGATTGAGATTTCAGTGTACTTCTAACAATGAGAATTGTTCAAAGATGAAATGAGCTGGGGAAGCCGGGATGGCTCAGTGGGTTAAGCACTCACTTTGCAGCGCTGGGGACCAAGGATCGAATCCCGACCCAGCCCGTGCGGACCCATGTGCTGAACTGGGGAGCTCCCCCAGTTCAGTTCTCTCTCTGTCTCTGTATCTCTCTCTCTCTCTCTCTCTCTGTGAAAAACAATAAAAAATAACTAAATAAAAATATTTAAAAAAAAAAAAAAGAAATGAGCTGTCTCATGAGAAAATGAGCTTCCTATAGGTCGATCATCCATTTTTCAAGAACATTTTGGAAGAGCTCAAGCATCAAGTTCGAGTCAGGCACTTCTTTAATATAGTCTTCTTTTTATTTTTGAGACAACAGAAATCTTCTTTCTCAGGACACTTAATTATAAGATAGAGAAATGAAAAATATCTTGATGCCTTCTCTAACTATTTATTTGTGTTCATTAAAGACAATAGAAGTAGTGACAGATTACAGAGATTAAAAGAGTAAAGAAGTTTTAATGCATGTCCTAAAGGTGGCTGACTCAGTGAAAAGACATAGACAACATAAAGCCATCATCAATTTACTAATGATTTATTATAGGTAATTATCTATAGAACTATATTTTTCTGTTTTGTTAAATAAATTGTTAATTCTTGGACTTTTTATTTTATAAATATTAAAAATTAACTTTAATTATTGTTTTTAAATAGTTTTTTTAATTACATTGATGATTCCATCTGCAAAATTTAGTTACTGACCTGTTATCTCAGCATTACCAAAATGAAATCAACTATAAACTCAGTGATAAGAAACTTAGAAAAATAAATATTCACCAAAATTTAAATTGAAAAGTCTCCAGACAACTGCAAATAGTCTGTAAGATTATGGCATCTAACAAAAATATGTGATTAGCATGCCACCCCAAATCCAGCATAACTTTAATCCATAGCTAGATGAAGTTCAGTATCATTAGAAGAGAAATAGACATTTTGGAAGGTTTGTTTTCTCTGTTTTTCATTCAGTCTAGGTTTAAATAACTTTAATTGTTTTAAATTTTAACAATGGCTAATCCATTTCAGAGACTTAGTTTGTCTCATTTTTTTTGGAAAACGATTGAAGTTAGTGTCAGGTTGACCAGCTAGTCATACTGAACTTTTGTATGCCTGTTTTTATATTTGGTTTAGATGCACTTGTGGAAAGTCTAAGGAATTTACTAATCCTCTAATTTGTTAAGACTCAAGAATGCGAACTATTTTTTTTGTGTGAATTTGTTCAGACTTGCTTTTATACTTTCTTGGAGTAGTTCAGCGTAAGTATTATTCTAATCTAGAGCGTGGGCATTTGATTTTTCCGGTGTGCTAGCTGAACTTGATACTAAGGAGGTCCTTCCAATTCTGACTGGACCAGAATTCTAATATCACCAGGAACCGCTTTAACTTTCTTATATTCATTCTACTCTTAACTCTATAAAATCTGCATGTTGATAAACCTTATATTGTCTTACCCTGTATTTGTGCAGCCCAGACACATACGTACCCAAGTTCTTGCAGAAAACTCCCAACCAGGATTCAACACAGACCTGCTTCCTCCTCTTCAATGCCATCCTCCGGAGATGGCATCCTCAGCCCCAAACTTCTGTCTCTTTTTTGTTTAGCAGGACCTTTGAGGCATACTTTCTTGTGACACAGCAAAGAAATTATCCACAGATAGAGATCTGGGGCAAAGGCAGAGCTCATGATGTAAGTTTCCCTAGTTTCCAATGCCTGAAACAGTCACCTTATACATTTTGTTCAATTTAAGTTTTCTTATAGTACGTTTGTCTTCTATTTTAGTGTACTGGGCTAACATTGGTTAATAACATTATGTAAGTTCCAGGTATATAACTTTATAATACAACATTCGTATACTCCACTGGATGGTGAGCACGTAATTTAAAAAAAAATTTAAGGCAGGGGAAATAGTAGATAATCAGATGCATTTCATTTCAGGTAAAATTTAATGCCATTTTTTTAGGATCATTTTCTAGACTAAGTGAACTCATGAAACCAAAGTATGCTCCATTCAGTTTCATCTTAACATATGTAGATAAATTTAGCATGCCTCACAATTCAAGTCAATCTCTTTCTTAAAGGTCAATTTACCTAAATCAGTGTTTTTTGAAAACCAAATAATGTACCAATTAGTACTTCTCAGAAGGCTGAACCATATTGTAATCCACATATCATTGTTACATTTGATTTCTGAAAAATAAGACCTAATCTATTTTCTTCACTATAAAAAAATCACATATTTACATTTCAACTGGTATTTGTTGTTATTAAAACAATTAAATGATAATTCTTTATGAGCATCTCATTTAATTGAGATCTAATTAGCGCTGTTCAGTAGAACCATGCAAGTCAACATAATTACTTTGCCCCAAGAGTTTCCCTGTCTTGATTCAAAGTACTTACAAATAGTTAAAAGAAGGATATGACTTATAAATGTCATAATGCAAAAAGATTAGCCAAGTGCTAAGTTCCAAAAATGGGGTTGTATGCAGTAGTGATCGTTTCTTCCTAATGACACATGTAATAGCAGAATGGTGGTTAACTTTCCACCAGGTATATTGGGGGGATCAAACACAAAACTCCAAAGAGCAGCTACTTGCTTTGGATCAAACAAGAAACTACAAAAAGCAGCTACTCCTAAATAGTTGCAAATATGAAGGATATATCAGATAATTATAATTATCATATTACACAAATAAAAATAAAATGATCTATTATGTAAATTATTGTTCATACCACCCAGTCCCTTCTGGTCATCAAGGAAAACATTCCTTAATATGAAAGAGATGGTGTTTGAACCATAATATGTCATTTTGCCTATTTATGTATCTGTTTAGAAAGAGTTTCAACAACTCACTTTGTTGTAGACAGAGCAATTCTTGGGGAAGCCAGTTCAGTGAGACATAATTTCTTTCTACACAGACAGGAAACAAAGCTCAAATAAAAGTACAGATATTGAAGTCAAAATCCTGTGTAATTGGGAAACTTAGAGTATATCTCAAATAAATATCATCCTAACCCTAGAATATAAAACACCAATTTCACTTGTTTTAGTTTTAATTTAAGAATTTAGGGGAAGCCGGGATGGCTCAGTGGGTTAGGCGCTCACTTTGCAGCGCCGGGGACCGAGGATCGAATCCTGGCCCCGGCCCGTGCGGAACCATATGCTGAACTGGGAGCTCCCCCTGTTCAGTTCTCTCTCTGTCTCTGTCTCTGTCTCTCTCTCTCTCTCTCTCTCTCTCTGTCAAAAACAATAAAATAAATAAATATTAAAAGAATTTGTTTTCCTAGCAAGAGAGTTGTATATAAGTCAGAGACATAAAATGCCAGTATAAGCAATCAAGATTAAATATTTCTTTCTTTAAAATTAGGGTGACGATGTTACAAATAATATTCATACTGGTTGAAAAAGGTTCAAAAAAAATCTTTGAGTTTATATTTATACTAAAGTGCATCCTTAATTATATATCATTTATTATGCATCCTTAATTATATATCATTTATTACTCAGTATAAAATAATATTGTTGAAATTTAAGTTTACTTGTATGCATGTTCCAAATGTACAAAATTGCATATACCAAGTATGTGCAGTTTTCAATATATCAATTATACCCCAATAAAGCACCCCTCCAAAAAATACCTTATCTGTGTCTATAAAAGCTATAAAAACATTATAGTTTTGCTTTAAATAAATCATTGAGTGGGAAAGCATGCAAATTCTGCTTCTCAATTTAACCTGGCTCAAACAGTAAACAAAAGAATTTGGACCATAAAGCCTGAAGCCATAACCAAACCTTTCCACAGTTACTGTCAATGCAAGAGAAAAGAAAGAAATGCCTCCCTCAGTGTTGATTATGCAACTGATGTCAGTCATCAAATAAAGAGGACAATGAAAGTCAAATTTGGATTATGAGTTTACCCACTTAATGCTCTTGAGAAATTAAAAGACCTATAACTCATATAAAATTTAATAATATTTTAGAAGCACTTTTTTTTTTCACTTTCCAGGTGAGAAAAATTATTTTAAATACTCAAGGACAAGCAGGCATGATTATTTTTTAGGATCATTAACTTTTTCTTTCTATAGTATTAAATACACTTTATCCTCTCTTTAATGTATCCTTAATGCTACTACCAAGGAAAGAAATTTGATGACAAATAAGCTCCAGGCTAAGAATTTGACACTATCATTTAATGCTTCACTTGAATCATGGCATTCCTAACTGTTCACATAATAAACACTTATTGTCTATAGAACAGTTCAACTTTAATCCTTGTTCCATTTTCTCTGGATTTTAAAGCATTCCGTAAATGCCTTACTAGATTTTGCATGTTTGTTTTGAGGTTTTAGTAATTTGAAACAAATCATTTATTTTCCATTTCAGTTTATGTATTTTGAATATTTGCCAGTATTAATAATCACACTCAAATAAACACAAGCAGAAAAATATGCATTGGAAAAAGAGTCACTGTACTCTACATATAGTATAATATTGTAAAACTTACGCATATATACATGTACACAAGCAGAAAAGGATAAGTTGAAAACAGTAAAATATATTTGTATATATATGTGGTACCATATGTATGCTCCTGTGCTATATACACATATGAACATATATGTATTACCAAGTATACGAGGACTGTCCAGAAAAAAATACAGTGCATTAATGCCTCTATTTTTTATATTACATAGTGGGATACTTTCCTGGCAGCCCTTGTGTAGTATGTATATACATATAATAATGATATATTATATGTAAAAGCCTCTTTTTTCTTCTAATTTTACATCAAATTAGAAAGGAGGGGAAGCCAGATGGCTCAGTGGGTTAAGCGCTCACTTTGCAGCCCCGGGGACTGAGGATCGAATCCTGACCCCGGCCCGTGCGGACCCACATGCTGAAATGGGGAGTTCCCCCAGTTCAGTTCTCACCGGGGCAAGACCCCGGCCCAGTTCCTGCCCTGTGCATCCCCGCCCACCTGTGGAATGAAGCTATGTGGAAAAACCAATGATGTGCAACTATGGAGACTGTTCTGGGCCCTCTTCCTTCTCTCTGTCTCTGTCTCTGTGTCTCTCTCTGTCAAAAACAATAAAAATAAATCTTAAAAAAAAAAAGAAAAGGAAATGCATCATAGATTTTATATTTTTGTATTAGGAGTATCATATTTATATATCCATTCATTTGATAGTTAGAATTATTTCTTTGAAAAAGAATACATACTGCATTGTATATTTTCCACCTATTTACAGTAGAAATAGTTGTAAGAAAACTAAAACCTGATGGCCTGAATGATCACAATATACTCATATGCATCATATTCTTTCCATTTCTTTTAAAATATGAATTGGTCCTCAGTTTCACTTTTTCTTATGATGCACTGATTTTGTTTCAAGTCCCTCCTTCATTGTTTTGCAATACATGCACTATATTGAAAATAGAGGGGAAGTTGGGATGGCTCAGCAGTTCAGCACTCATCCCCCTTTGAGAAATATAAAGTAAAACCTTGTATAAATATTAAGCAAACTTTTGTACTCTTCTCAGTCTTTAATAAAATAAGCACCCCACACATACACAATACTTATAGGTCAAAACTCAAAATTTATTTTTAAGGTGAAGCACTAAAATCTCATGAAAAGTTGTTTGAATTACCCCTAATTAGGCTACAAATAAAAATCCAATTTTATCTTAAACACAGAAATTTATGAAGAGGTTTGATGACTTCAAAGCATGATGAATTGGATATAATTCTAATCTAGGGCAAGCTGGTATGGCTCAGTGGGTCAAGTGTTTCCTTTGCAGCTCCAAGGAACATGGACTGAGGATCGAATCCGGGTCCTGGCTTTTGCAGATCCATATACTGAACTGGGGTGTGTGTGCTTCTCATGTGGGAGGCCTCCATTTTGGTTCTCACCTCCCAGTTTGGCCCTTGGCTTGAGGGGGTGTGTTTCACATGCAGGAGGCCGCAAGCCCAGCTCCCACCCTGTGCAGCCCTAGACCACCTATGTGGAGCAAAACTCTGTCGAAAACTGATGACGTACAACCAGGGAGACTGCTCTGGGCCCTCCCTCTTCTCTCTGTCTCTGTCTGTCTCTGTCAAAAACAATAAAAAAATTTTTAAGATTTTTGTTTTAATCTATAGTCCCTCCAGAAAACAAAACAAAACAAATAAAGAATTTTACAAATTTTATATTCATGGGGACACCAAAGAATTTTAAAAAGTAAATCAATTAACCAGAGATCTTAACACATTCTCGTAATAACAAAATTAAAAAGATTGACAGTAAGTGTCTTATTAAAGATGAAAGATAATATGAAAGTGCCTTACACAAGCAATGGCATTAAAAAAGAAAGAAAAGGAGTGGTTTGGTCTTTTTATCCTGGAAAGATGTAGAGAGGGATGAATCAGTTGCCTGAGAAGTCAAACATAAGTGGTGAGGCTGAAAGGTAAGATTATTTGAGCAGGTAAACTCACAAATCCTCCCCTATTCAGTGAGGATAAAAATCTTCCTGCCATACACCCACCAGGAGAATGCATGTTCTATGAAATTGAACCAGAGTTCACTGCACACCAAGCAACAAAGCAATAGAAGTAATGGCTGAAAGAAATCACATTAGAAACAAGGGTTAAGGGTCAGCAAATATTTTCTGTAAAGAGACAGTTAATACTTTAGGCTTTCTAGTTTATATGATTTATGTTGTAATTGATTAACCATTTAGTTGTAACGTGAAAGAAGTCATAGACAGTATGTAAATGAATGGGTATTGCTAGGTTTTAATAAAGTTTTACTTATAATAGGCTAGACTGAATTACAGACAGTAGTTGACTGACCTTTAGATTAGATTAAAATCTATACATTTCAGAGTAAGATCATTAGCAATCTTTCCCAACTTGGTAAGCACATGTGCATTAACCATCATAAAGATACTAATTATCCCCTGGAGAAGAACTGCTTATACAGTTGCTTGGGAGACCCCAGACAAACCATATTTCATCTTTACCTGATCAAGCTAAAGGTAAGTCCTACCATGCAAACATATGCATAGAGCCTCTAGTAAGGTTTTTAGTACCTCATTCTTAAGTATTAATGAAGATAAAAACCTCATCCGATATTTGGGAAATCTCTAATGGAAAGACAAAAGAAAAAAACATAAGAAATGTTAGGCAAAAAAATAAAAAGTAAGCAAAAATTATAAACTATGTTGTCATTAGATATTTATATTATTAACATCCTCTTAAATAGAAATGAAAAAATACATTCATGAAATAAGATGATGTACAAATGGAATAATTAATTCTTTTATGTAATGAATGTTTACTGATAACTACCATGGGCAAAACTCAGTTTAAGCATTTATAATATAGCAATGAAAAAAATGTAAAAACCCCTCCCTTCATAGAGCTGTTATTTTAATAATGGGAGAGAGAAAGTTTAAAAAAATTATAGATGTTGTAATAGAATGTAGTAAATGCTATGAATAAAATGTAGAATAGGGTAAATCAAATCAGGAATTCTTAGAGTTGTTAGTCTTAAATAGCATGATCAGTGAGGAAGCCTGGATGGCTCAGTGGGTTGAACGCTCGCTTTGCAGTGCCGGGGACCCAGGGTCAAGTCTCAGCCCCGGGTGGTGCGGACCCATGTGCTGGGCTGGGGAGCTCCCCCAGTTCGGTTCTCTGTGTGTGTGTCTCTCTCTCTGTCAAAAAATTAATAAATAAATAAATATTAAAAAAAAATAGCATGGTCAGGGTAGGCCTCCTTGATAAGGTAACAATGTCTGAGCATTGGCTGAGTTAGCTGTTAGCCATTGGGAAGTTAACTTTTGGATTATCTTTAAAGGCTGATCTAACCAGTACAACTTCTAAAGGCAAAGGTATGCCTGAAATATATGGAGACTAGCAGTTGTGTCTACATGGCTGAAATGGGGTGAATGGGAGAAGAGATGACGCTAGAAAGGAAGCAGTGAGCCAAATAATATAGGACTCTGTAGATCAGCAAATCACACGTTGTGATCCAGTGACCCCGGAGGTCCCTAACATCCTCCATGCGGGTTGGTGAGATAAAAAATTTCTTATAAAATATGTTTTTCCATTTTTAGTTTGGGCATTTGTACAGATGCTACAAAATGATGGTAATACCGATAGTGTCTTAGCACAAATAGAGTTCAGTGCACTGCGCACTGCTTCTATTGGTGGTTATTACACTCTTTCCCTCCATTCATTCATGTTAAGGGGGGGAAAAAATGTCAGTTTTACTCAAGACCATTTTTACTGAAGTAGTAACAATAATTATTTCTTTTTAATCTCAACCATTTTCATATAACTTTTATCAAATTTTTTTTTCATATCATGTGTAACAAAATGAAAAATACACAAAGAGTGATTTAGTTGTGTGTGAAAGTATAAGAGAAAAGGCACAAGAGGAAAAACAGTTGCAAGATATTTTGAGTTCTGAGCTGAACTAGCTGCATTTATCATGGAACACTATTTTATATAAAAGAATGACTGACATGAACAATGCTTATTCAGACTTTGGGGAAGATAATTTCTCCAAATTAAACCTGTAACTTCAATAAAAGCAACTGACAATAATTAATATTAGGGGTAAATTTTGGATTTTCATGGAAAAATTGGCATTTTGCAGAACTTGTATCAGCCCCCATGATCACGATTGCTTCTAATACATAAAGACTTTTTTGATATCAGTGGTGGTATTAATGATGTGCTATTTTGCTAATATATGATGTAATGTGTGAACATCCTGGAAGATATGCACAAATAATTGAACCATTATTGAACATTGCATGATGGTAAAACCATCAGGAGTCAAGGTTGGAGCAGAGTCATCCAGAGGGATGATTGTGTTGTTTCCAGGAGGTCACCAACACTTCACATGTTCTATGAGATCAGAAAAAACCCTCGCCAGTGGCGTTCATTCTGAAGTCAACAGCCAATTCTCACTAGGAAAAGATACACCTTAGCAGAGACCAGTGAGGACAGATGAAAGTATTCAAACCACAGACATCCTTCAGTTCCAGAACCGAAAAAACTGGTGTGTTGGAACTTGCTTAAACCAGCTCACTAGAGCCATGTGTGCGTATCTCTTTCCAACTCCAATTCAGTGATATCAGGTTAGAAGCTCAAAATGGACCAACATGAGAGGTAAACCCGGTAAATGTTACCATTGTCTTAGAAATTCTACCAATCCAGGCCTTTCCCTCACTTCCCTCCAGAGAGCTTGTTTTTAGGCATTTCTAACACCAGCGCAGCCACAGCACAGATGCTATACAAGCCTACTGTGTACCTAGATTAGAAAGGAAGTGGAGGGAGTGGAAATTGACACTACGTGAGTCAAAAAGAATGGGTTTTCAACTCTGCAAAAATGATTCCTAACAGCTCAATAATCTTTATAATGAAAAGTGAGAACATAGGTTGTTATTTTTTTTTTTTAATTTTTGTCAGTTAATGTAGACTGTAAAATTGTGAAAACAACATCTGTAGGTTAATATTTAGGATACCCCATACTATTTCCTCATTCAGCTATCAGAGCCGGGGAAATATAATAGTCTATTGCTATTTAATTTATCTGTAGTTACTCATGTCTCTGTTTTTCCTGCTGAGAAAGATTTTTTTCTCAGAGATAGCTCTCTTTTATTTGTTCTATTTATTTTTTATATATTTTTTATTATTTTTTTAATTGTTAAATTTATTGGGGTGACATTGGTTCATAAAAATTACAGTTTCCAGGTGTACAATTCAACATTACATTGTCAATGCATTGCATTATGTGCTCATCACCCAGTGTCAGTTCTCATTCCCTCACCATATATTTGATGCCCTCTCCCTACATCCCCAACCCCACTGAGAAAGATTTCTGCATCA